>CM074312.1:538672-758672 GCA_037194245.1 Opsariichthys bidens | reverse complement strand
ATCCCCAGTTTCAGCATCAGCTCAACTTCCCTTTTCAGTGACTCTTGGAGACGCTCTGGAACACGATAACTCATTCTCCTTACAACTGCATTGGGTTTTAACACAATATCATGCTCAACTAATGTTGTGAACCCAGGATATTCAGAGAAAACTTCAGGTAGGCAAATAGCCCTTACCTCCTGCTGGTGCTGCGCTGACAAGTGACTCAGACTGATATCCCCTACAGCAGGCATAGGCAAATACTGGTCATCCACTTCCTCTTCTTCCTTCACTTGTTGAATCATTAAGGACTGGACAGTCTTATCAGGACGAGAAACCCACTGCTTAATGAGGTTAATGTGCAGGTTACGAGAAGGACGGTCTGGGCCAGACATTAGAATTTCATAGGTGGTAGGTCCCAGTTTCCTTTTTACTTCAAACGGACCTTGCCATTTTGCCAACAATTTACTTTCTTGACTGGGCAGCATCACCAGTACCTTTTCACCAGGTTCAAAGCTTCTCTCACGAGCAGACCGATCATACCAGGTTTTCTGCTGTGTTTGAGCCTCCGCCAAATGAGATTGAGCTAGTAACGTCATCTTCTCCAAACGTTCTCGCATCTGCATCACATAAGATACAACATTAATCGGCTCACCTCGTTGCTGGTCCCCCTCCCACGTCTCACGAAGCAAAGAGAGAAGACCTCGCACCTCATGCCCATACAAAAGTTCAAAAGGGGCAAAGCCGCTGGATGACTGTGGCACCTCTCTATAGGCAAATAGAAGATAAGGGAGCCATTGGTCCCAATCTTTGCCAGAGTCACAAACAAACTTGCGCAGCATCTGTTTAAGAGTTTGGTTGAACCTTTCTGTAAGTCCATCTGTCTGGGGATGGTAAGGCGTTGTTCTCAGACTCTTGATCCCCAGCAGTTTGTACACCTGTTTCAGAAGGGTAGACATAAAGTTAGTTCCTTGATCGGTCAAGATTTCGTGAGGAAAACCAACTCTGGAGAACAGTTGCACTAAGCAGGTTGCCACATACTTTGCTTTAATGGACTTTAATGGAAACACTTCGGGATACCTTGTGGCATAGTCTGTTACGACGAGCATAAATCGGTTACCTGAACAACTCCTTTCAACAGGCCCGACAACATCCATTCCCAGCCTCTCAAATGGTGTGCTTATAATTAGCAGTGGTTGGAGAGGAACCCGACCTGGGCCTCTGGTAGAGACCTTTTGACACTCTGGGCAACTTTTACAATATTGGGCAACCTCTCTGTTTAAGTCAGGCCAATGGAAATATTTTCTAATCTGAGCAATGGTCTTACGTTTCCCCAGGTGGCCAGCCCAAGGAATCGAATGGCCCAGAGAGAGAATAACTTCACGGACACACTGTGGTACCACCAGTTTTGTCACTGACCCAGACTGACGGTAGAGTATTCCCTGTTGCAAACAGTATCATTCCTTTACGTTACCTTCAGCAGTCTCTACACCCTCCTGCTTTGCTTTATTTAGGAACGGGACAAGACTGGCATCCTCCTGTTGCAGCTGAGCGATGTTAATAGGCAACTCAAATTCTGGGGAAAAATCAGAAACCGTTTCAACTGGTATTTTAGAAGCATTATACTGAATTTTTTACCACCTTTTCTGTCGACAGGATTTCCTGGGTTTTGCAGTGCAAAAGGGTTCTACCTCTGCCTCACAGAAAGGTAGAGAACGAAGTAGAAGTTGTCTTTCTTCTCCTTGGCTTGCTTGAGCTCTGGTAACAGCCATATTACATGATGGTACTGACGGCAACAAGTCCCAGAGCACTGGCAAGTCATGGCCCAAAACCACAGAAAATGGCAAGTTGTCTGCTACACCCACATTAAGCAGATAAGTTTGTCCTTTTACCTTAATGTACACTTCTGCAGTAGGAAGAAGTTTTTCGTCACCATGGACACAACGAATGGATCTCTTATCCTTGAGGTTGAGCTGTGCTGGCAGAAGATACTTGTGATGTACCAGGGTCTGATCACTTCCAGTATCTACAAGGGCTTGCAACTCCTTCCCATTCACCTCCACGGTGGTCATTTGTGGTGCCCACCCAGCTTCTTCTGGACTTGTTTGACCTCGGGGAACATAACAGAGCTGAATAGTCTTTATATATCTAGGACACATTGGTTTTGTATGGCCCTCCTGACCACACAGATAGCAGATTGGCACTTTCCTATGACTCTTAACAGCAGTCACAAACGTTGGCCCTCCTCCAGGAGGCTTACCAGCACCGAGACCATTTCTCTGAGGTTGCTGGGGGACATTTGGTCGGCGGATATCCCTGCTGGACTTCCAACACCAAGACTGACTCCACTTACGTGCCGCCACAAACACATCAGCCAGTGTTGCCGCTTGCAAGGCCGACTTCGGATCATGTTCCCGGATCCAAACCTGGAGCTCAGAAGAAAGCATTCTTTGATATTGTTCCAGAATGATCATTTCCCCAACAGTTTTACTTTTTGGCTGCATCCACTTCACATATAGTTCTTTTAATCGTACATACAATTCTTTGGGACTCTCAAGGGAGTCAACATCAAGGGAACGGAACCTTTGTCTATAAGTTTCTCGGTTGATGTCATACTTTCTTAAGATGGCCAACTTAACCTCCTCATACTCCAGTGACTCATCAACATCCATATGAACATAAGCCGTCTGGCCTTACCCGTCAAGAGAGGGATCAAGCGAAAGCCCAATCCTCCTTTGGCCACCGACAAGCTGCTGCAATTCTCTCAAAAGTGATTAGAAAGTGCTCAATATCATCAGCTTCAGACAATTTCTCAAGTTTGGGCTCTTTAAATTGACACTGACCTGTTTCACAAATTTCAGAGAGATTCTTTAGGCATGTGGTGGACTGAGACAGGGGATGGCCAGCAACAGCATCCTCAACCTCTGGACCTTCCAAGGTGTTCCCAGCAATCAGCAGCGGATTCGGAGTTGGAGTTGTGCGTGCCTGCACCTCCAGCTGCAATAAGCTGAACTGATGTTGCAATGTCTTGAAACGACGCTCTTGCCGAGCATATTCTTGATTCCTTTGAGCTTCCCGGGCATCCATGTTTGCCATATGTGCTCGGAACAGACCTGTCAAGTCAGCCAGTGTTGGCTCTCTACTTCCAGGATCATGATCTTCAGTCTCCCCCACATCCTGTGGTACTCCCTCTCCCAGCTCCAGCAACACTTCTCCAGGCTGCTCTATTGGAGCGATCTTTGACGCTGCTTTGCGTCCTCCCCGATTCATGAGGCACAAATTTTAGAGTCCCAATGGCAGAGAAAGTTGGGAGGTGAAAAATTAAGAAAAAATGATGTTGACTGATGTTGAATGAAGATGACTACCCAAGATGGCGGCGCGGTCAGACGCAGCGGCTACTCCGGGTCCCAAAGACAGTGCTTTTTCGTCTTTTAATGTCGTCTGTTCGTCTCCACTAGGGGCGCAGATAGGATTTTTTAACTGGGGGGGACCAAGCTGTCAGCAAATTACTTAAACTCAATTCGTTATTTTGCGTAATTTGGGCTTTAACTAGTGCTCAAGTAGTTACTTTGCGTAATTTGGGATAATGATTTGCACTAAAAAGCCATTGGAGGATTCTTATTTGAAATCATGGATAAACAAAAATCAAAATCCACTTAAAGTACAAAATTTAGACAAAACACAAACTTAAATATCTAAAGCCTCCCTATAGTTCATTAGTCAAATGGTACTGGCTAGTGGAACTAAAGAGCGGTGGAAGCGGCACGCCGGCCCTTCAGATGGACGGACCAGTGACGGAACTCGAATCTCCGCTGTTCTCCACACAGCCCACACCACGGTAACTTAGACTCAAAAGAAAGTAATATTAACAAAAAAATACCCAGCATAGTGAACTAGATTGTGTGCACTCCAACTAGTTAACAAATACTGATATTAATAAAATATAATGGAATAAGTCAAGTTTTTGTGTCTTATTACTAAATAAAGAAATTATTTAGATGTATCAACAAAAAAAAAAATTCCACTTAAGAAATCAATACTGGTGTGCATGTGCGTGTGTGTCTGTGTACACGTTACCGCTCACTGCGTGGCCTTATTGTGGGCTATCTATCTATCTATCTATCTATCTATCTATCTATCTATCTATCTATCTATCTATCTATCTATCTATCTATCTATCTATCTGACCAATTCTATTTATCTATCTATCTATCTATCTATCTATCTATCTATCTATCTATCTATCTATCTATCTATCTATCTACTTATCGATCTATCATTTTTTCTACTATCTATCTATCTATCAATCTATCTATCTATCTATCTATCTATCTGACCAATTCTATCTATCTATCTATCTATCATTTGAACACATCTATCTATCTATCATTTTTTCATCTATCTATCTATCTATCCATCTATCTATCTATCTATCTATCTATCTATCTATCTATCTATCTATCTATCTATCTATCTATCTATCTATCTATCTATCTATCTATCTATCTGACCAATTCTATTTATCTAGATATCTATCTAGATATCTATCTATCTATCTATCTATCTATCTATCTATCTATCTATCTATCTATCTATCTATCTATCTATCTGTATGCAACCCAAAACTTTGTCACCGACACAGCCCTAGACGCCATCCCAGACCTGCCAGTCATGGAGGAACTAGACGCACTACCCACCCTGAAAGAGCTCAACAAAGCCATCGACTGCCTTGCTTGTGAGAAGGCCCCTGGGAGTGACGGCATCCCGCCTGAAGTCCTTAAGATCGGAAAACCAGCGCTACTTCAGACCCTGCACGAACTACTTTGCCTCTGCTGGGGACAAGGACACATCCCCCAGGACATGAGAGATGCAAACATTGTCATTTTGAACAAGCACAAAGGTGACCGTAATGACTGTAACAACTACCGGGGCATCTCCCTCCCCAGCATTGTTGGAAAAGCTTTCGCTCGTGTTGCCCTGGCGCGCTTGCAGATTCTGGCCACCCGCGTCTATCCAGAGTCCCAGTGTGGTTTCTGAGCTGGCCGGTCAACTGTAGACATGATCTTCTCACTGCGACAGCTATAGGAGAAGTTTCATGAGCAGCAGATGCCCCTCTACATTGCCTTCATAGACCTGACTAAAGCGTTTGACCTGGTCAACCGGAGTGGACTCTTCAGGCTTCTGCAGAAAATCGGCTGCCCCCCACGACTGCTTGCCATCATCACGTCGTTCCATGAGAACATGCACAGCAGAGTGTGCTTCAATGGTGCAACATCGGAGGCCTTCCCAGTCACCAGCGGAGTGAAGCAAGGCTGTGTCCTTGCGCTGACGCTCTTTGCAATCTTCTTCTCCATGCTCCTCCAGTACGCCTTCAAGGACTGCAGCGAGGGCGTGTACATCCACAGCAGGACAGATGGCAAGCTGTTCAACATCGCTCGTCTCCTAGCTAAAACCAAATTGCTAAAGCATCTGCAGTTATGGCCAGACTGAACCAGACGTTCTGGAACAACCACAACCTCACTGAGAAGACCAAACTGCGCGTCTACCAGGACTGCGTGCTAAGCACACTCCTCTACAGTAGCGAGGCATGGACCACCTACGCGAGACACGAGAGGAATCTCAACAGCTTCCACCTTGGCATGCCTGCGGCGCATTCTGCATATCCAGTGGCAGGACAAAATACCCAATACAGAGGTTTTGGAACGCACCAGCATGAACAGTATGTTCTCCATCCTCATTGAGAGGCGCCTTCGTTGGTCATGTTAGGAGAATGGAACCAGGCCGCATTCCCAAGGACCTGCGTCTTCGTTTCAAAGATGTTTGCAAAAAGGACATGAAGACGGCCAAAATCAACATAAACAACTGGGAGAGCTGTGCTGACGACCGCTCCGCCTGGCGTTTCCATGTCAGACAGGGTGCTCAGAAAGCAGAGGAGGCGAGAAACACAAACCTCGCTGAAAAGAGAGTCAGGAGGAAGGCAAAACATGAACAGCCTCAGCAAGCATCAACTTTCACCTGCAGCAACTGCAATAGAAACTTACTCGAGGGTCGGACTCTTCAGCCACTCACGAAGGACATCCAAACTAGAAGCTACACCATCATCTCTCGAAGACGGACGGATGCCAAGATCTATCTATCTATCTATCTATCTATCTATCTATCTATCTATCTATCTATCTATCTATCTATCTATCTATCTATCTATCTATCTGCCACATCTATCTATCATCTGCCCACATCTATCTATCTATCTATCTATCTATCTATCTATCTATCTATCTATCTATCTATCTATCTATCTATCTATCTATCATTTGACCACATCTATCTATCTACAGTTGTGTTCAAAATTATTCAACCCCCCAATGCTGTAAATGGTTTTAGAGAATTTAGAGTACATTTGTAATTGAATTCAGAATGAAATCCTACAAGGACTTCTTAAAGAAGCATATGCAACTAAAATGACATCAATTGGTTTTGTAATACAGTAGTAAATGTTTCTTTTGTGAATTCTTCATTGACACAATTATTCAACCCCTTAAAGACTACCACTCTGAAGAACAGAGGTCCATTGAAGTGTTTTCAATCAGGTATTGGAAGCACCTGTGGATGTCAGGGAGCAGCAATAAAGCCTAATAAGCACCAATTAGGCAGCTTTAAAATGACTGTGATACTCAGCTCCTTCTAGACATTTACTGGTGTGGTTACAAACATGGTGAAGTCAAGAGAATGGTCCAGGAAGACAAGAGAAGAGGTGATTACTTTTCACAGGAAGGGCAATGGCTATAAGAAGATTGCAAAGATGTTAAACATACCAAGAGACACCATAGGAAGCATCATTCGCAAATTCAAGGCAAAGGGCACTGTTGAAACGCTACCTGGTCGTGGCAGAAAGAAGATGCTGACTTCGACTGCTGTGCGCTACCTGAAGCGTAGAGTGGAGAAAAGTCCCCGTGTGACTGCTGAGGAACTGAGAAAAGATTTGTCAGATGTAGGTACTGAAGTTTCTGCTCAGACAATACGGCGCACCCTGCGTAATGAAGGCCTCCATGCCAGAACTCCCAGGCGCACCCCCTTGCTGTCTCCAAAGAATAAGAAGAGTCGACTGCAGTATGCCAAAAGTCATGTGGACAAACCACAGAAGTTTTGGGATAGTGTTCTGTGGACTGATGAAACAAAATTAGAACTGTTTGGGCCCATGGATCAACGCTATGTTTGGAGGAGGAAGAACAAGGCCTATGAAGAAAAGAACACCTTGCCTACTGTGAAGCATGGCGGGGGGTCAATCATGCTTTGGGGCTGTTTTGCTTCTGCAGGTACTGGGAAGCTTCAGCGTGTGCAAGGTACCATGAATTCTCTTCAGTACCAGGAGATATTGGAGGACAATGTGATGCAGTCCGTCACAAACCTGAGGCTTGGGAGACGTTGGACCTTTCAACAGGACAATGATCCCAAGCATACCTCCAAGTCCACTAGAGCATGGTTGCAGATTAAAGGCTGGAACATTTTGAAATGGCCATCGCAGTCACCAGACTTAAATCCGATTGAGAACCTCTGGTGGGACTTAAAGAAAGCAGTTGCAGTGCGCAAGCCTAAGAATGTGACTGAACTGGAGGCTTTTGCCCATGATGAATGGGCGAAGATACCCGTAGCTCGCTGCAAGACACTTGTGTCAAGCTATGCTTCACGTTTAAAAGCTGTTATAACTGTAAAAGGATGTTGTACTAAGTATTAAGATTGAATGTCACTTGGGGGTTGAATAAAACTGATAATGATGTGAGCAGAGAAAAGACATTTGTGGTTATTTCATTATAAATGTTATGTTATATTTGTCTGACCTACACGTGCCTCTTTGATTTAATTGTAAGTAGGATGACTGAATGATCAAAATCAATGTCAAACCGGCCAAAACAATCAATTTCAGTGGGGGTTGAATAATTTTGAACACAACTGTATCTACCTATCTACTGATCTATCTATCTATCTATCTATCTATCTATCTATCTATCTATCTATCTATCTATCTATCTATCTATCTATCTATCTATCTATCTACTTACCTCTGTAATTGCAGACATTGCCTGTACCACATGGCTCCTCAGTGACGCAGCCAGCCTGCAAAGGAACCTGTGAAGATTCATCTGACCCTGCTGCCCAGTCCATCCTTAAAGGACTCTCTTGGCGCAACCGAAGTTCAGCATCCTCCAGCCCATCTTGGCACAACTACTGGATCGTGACTCTGTGCCCTCCCACTGCACGCGACCTGCATCATCAGTGGAAGATGTCTCTACCGCCGAATTGATTACCCAACTGTGTGGAATGTAAATATAAACTTACCAAACCTCTTTCTAGAGAGACCTTGGCATAATTTTATACATGCAGCATATGTTTTTCTAACCTGTTTGGATAAGTTACTTGAGAAGTTACAAATTTGAGGGATATTATTTGCTGACTGATAAATAAGCACTTATTTATCACTATTTTACCAGAGCCATTAGGTGGTTTCAATAAGAAGCATTCCCATATAATACTCTTCCATTCTACATTCAGTTCAACAGCATTACATTTATCCATTCTGTGTTTACTTCATGTATTTGTTTCCTTGATCAAAATCAACTTCCTTGTTGATTTTATTATAAGTGTGTCTTCCTTGTGTTGATGATCAAAGACTCTTCTATTGTCATCTGACACGCTCATAACCACACCTTCAGTGGCACGTGAATAGAAAACACTATGTCACCGGTGAGTGGAGTAAAAATCACTACACTGTTCTCCTCCGAAGTGCTATGTTCTTGCCGCTGTGTTGTTTTTTTCACTATTCTGTCCTCTGCATGCATGTGCATAGCTAAACATTTTAACGTGATGAGGCTTTGATAACCACTCAGATGAAGTAATTTTTTTTCTTTACTTCAGTTTCTTGAGTGCAATCATGGTATTTCTCTCAATCTGTTACACTTTCTTTGTGAAAAATAATACAGAAATGCTTAGCTAAATATAAATGAACAAAATACAGTAACTCGCTGTACAATGTTTACATAGAGAAATTGGTAAATTACAGTCATTGTTACCAGATCACATTTTGATTTTTTTTTTTTTTTTTTGGAAGTGTCAAGTGGCACCGCTAAAATGCTTCTAATATGTATAAATCTTGGCAAGATACACACATAAAGTATATAAAATAATAATTACAAGCGATAAACTTGCATGCAATGCTTCTCAGGATGCTTTAATGGATTAGAAATGAAAGGAGCACGCTGCTGGCTGCTGATATGATATAACACTCAAAATCAGCAAAATTGAATGCTTTGATGCTGTTTTGGGGGACGGATGAGGGATGAGGGATGGGGGATGGGTAAAAATCTTGGAACACCCCGATAAGAGAAGGTCTGGAGTGAAAGTGATGGATTTAATTCATTAAAATGAAAGAATGTGAGAAAAAAGAAGGTGATTGAGCATTGAGCCTCATTAGAGCGTGAGATTGAATTAGGACAGTATACAGCTTTGATGCAAATGAAGCAGCAAGCATTGTGTAAACATTTGAAAGCCTGACCGTGAACAGCAACAGAATGCCCACATTCATGTCTACAAAGCGATCATTATATCACAATAGATTTTCTCTTTGCTTTTTTAATTGTAAATCTACACATAATTTGATGCAGAACAGCCATTGACTGTTAAAACTTTCCAAAGTCATTAAATGTCAAATTTCTTGCTCATTATACACACACTGATTTTTAGCATAATTGTAAGCGAATGCTACCCTCTAGAACAGTCATGCTCAACCACGAGGCCTCAGCAAACTTCCAGAGGGGCCAAATGTAATTTAAAGTGCTTCCAAAAAAAAACAAACAAACATGAAAATAAGCTAAAACATAAGATATTTTTTATTTTCATTTACCTCCTCAACATGTTTTTTTTTGTTGTTGTTTTATTTTAGACGAACGGTTATAGGACTTGAATAATCTGGACATATGACGCAGGCTACTTATAAAAGTGTGATTCTTAGACATGGAAAAAAATAAATTATTAAAATACAACACATTCAACTCTTAAACTTCTTGAGCCCTGAAATTTACAGATAAAATAAGTGTCTATAGATTAAAATATGTTTTGAAAAAAAAAAAAACAAAAAAAAACATTATGTCCTTATAACTGATGCACCAGAGGACAAATATTAAAGGGTGAGTTCACCCAAAAAAATTATGACATTACACATCTTCATGTTGTTCCACACCCATAAAACCTATGTTCATCTTTGGAACACACATTAAGATATTTTTTATGAAATCTGAGAACTATCTGACTTCTCAATAGACAGCAATTTAACCACCAATTTCAAGGTCCAGAAAGGTACTAAAGATATTGTTAAAATAGTCCATGTGACTGTAATGGTTCAACCTTAATTTTATGAAGCGATGAGAACACTTTTTGTGCACAAAACCAAAAATACCGCTTCCAGGTTCAACGTCAGAACACCGACTCATTATTGACTGCATCAGTATCACATGTGTGCATCGTGCTGCTCACATGAACAGTGTTGGCCTATATAGAACTGGTGTTCAAACGTAGGACCTGGAAGCGCTGAACATAAACGTAAAAGAATGACATTGATATTGATATTGTTGAATAAATTAATCACATGGACTATTTTAATGTTGTCTTTAGTACGTTTCTGTACCTTGAAAGTGTTGGTTAAATTGATGTCTATTGAGGACTCAGGTACCTCTGTGATGTCATCAAAATTATCTTAATTTGTGTTCCGAAGATGAACAAAGGTCTTATGGGTGTAAAATGACATCAGGGCCTGTTATGCCCCTTTTTACAAGATGTAAATGTCCCCAGAGTGTGTATATGAAGCTTCAGCTCAAAATACCACACAGGTAATTTTTTACTGAATGTTAAAATTGCTACTTTTGCTACTTTGTTTTTGTGTCCCTTTAAATGCAAAGAAGCTGCTGCTCCTGGCCCCCTTTCGCGAAGCTTCAAGATCTCATGCTCTGGCATACGGACTGAACAGTGTTCAGTTCGAACTGGAGATGGATAATGCTGCCTACAGAGCCAGAGAGTATATTCTGCATGGAGACAGAACAGGTATAGTTTAGTTTTGTTATGGCTATAACTTATGTTGTCATCTTGCTTTTCCACTATTAGTACCAAGTCTGCTGAAGCAGACCCTGTATGAATGATGGCTAAAACTTTACTGATGAGTTTTACGAATTTTATTGTACTTGACACAAAAGCTGAAGTGTCTGTTTTCACTCCAGAAAATCAACATAAGAGCTGAATAAATCACAGTATAAGAAGTGCTCATTAAAGTCTTGTGCATAAACTCTCTCTTCCTTGCATTATCATAAACTAAACAACTAACAGTAAACAAATATATACCTTATGCCTTTTGAGGGGGTACTTAATAAACTGGTATACTCAGCTAAACAGTCAGCTAATTATCTCATCACTCCTACAACCAGGAAGGGGTCCAGAACAAATTACAGTACAGACACTACAGACTTACCCACTACTACTCACCTGCTCAATAACCGTCTGCCCGTCCAGTCCAGTGATCTTCGCCTGTCAGTCCATCGTCTTCAAGACCTGTGAGGTGTCATCTGTAAAGTAAAGATAAAGGAATAAAGTGCATATGATACATAAAATACAAGTGATTAAGCTGGGTGTGGATAGGGAAGAGTTACGTTATCTTATGGAAAGATAAACTGTTTCTCTGAAAATAATAAGGTGGAGAACCTTATTATGTGTGAAATAAATAAATGAAAGATATTTTGTGATTAACATCAGCTATATTACATCCAGGCATGAAAATCACTCACCTTTCGGCGAAATTCGCCGTTTTGAAACCAAAATAGGTGACCTACGTGAATCGTGAAGATTCGATGAGAAAACTTTTTTTTGGGGGGGGGGGGATTCATATCCAGTGAACTGCGATTCAGTGAATTGCGAACAGGTGCGCGTGCCAGAAGGGAGCGCGAGATTCAGTGAACTGCGATTCATTGAATTGCGAACTAGGTTCTTCCCCCAAATAGCAAGTGAGGGATGATTGACAGATGCGTAAAGCCTATCATTAAAAAGAGACTGAAAATCGACACCAATAAAGATTCCCGCTCGTTCCCCCTTCCACTCGCGCCTTTTGACTGACGAACAGTAGGCGACAGTAATCGCGGTACTTCTGACTCCTGAAGGTAAACGGCCTGGGTTCGATGTGGAAAGGTGAAATATTGTTTTGAGTTAACTTAATCCTCTGGATTCGATGATCACACGGATCGCATAGATTATCTTAAAATACTCCGTCATTTATGTTTCCTCAGATAAGAGGAAGACATCAACAAGCCATGCAAATTATAAAATGCTCAAGTAATGTTGAACAATAAATCTTAATAAATTTGAAATCGCTATGGCTTAGTGATTATGAAAATTTTTTAATCTGAATTACATAACATTGTATTGGCTTTCAATCATGATGGAAGAGTTAAGTTACAGCATGTCCATCATCTCTTGTGGAGGTTATGCATTAAGCCATTTGTGGTGCCCCTACCACATTGTGCCTCATATACTGTAAATGTTAGACCCAGTGACGGGCTGGCATGAAATGGCTTGCATAATACTTAGAAAGGAGGCCATAATAATTTTTGACTCATGGCTGTAGTTAAATTTCTCCAGCTCTCCCCAGGTTGGCAAAAAAGCATCTCAAAATGCATCAGATTGATGCTTTAAAATATGGAATATTTAATTTTTTCTTCCGGGGGAGCATGCCACCGGACCCCCCTAGAGGAGCAATATCCTTCTCACCTTTTTCACCCCCGACCCATTTTCATGCCTGTACATCTAATGTGGATTAGAAAATCATACACTGATAATATACAACAATGCCAAGGTCTCTGGAAAGTGTTTTGGTTTAGTGATATTTACGTTCCAAGTGGTTGTGTCCGAAGATGGTGACGTTTTCCAATGGTTGTGCTGGGTGACACCTAAAATCTGGAACATGCAGATGAGGCCCTGGTGTAGGTACAGAAGGTCCTTAACAATCTGGAACACACAAACGTTAGATCGATAGAAAAGGTTTGCTCTCCTGAGCTTAATCTTGTTGCAAGTGTCTCTGTGCGTCTTCTGCCCCTCTGGGCCAGACACTCAGAACTTGATCAATCCACTTTTGTCTCTGTGGAGTCGTTACGGTCTCGCTAGATGGAAACTCTGAATGTAGTGTTGTTAATGTCTCTTTCCTCACAGGCTGGAGGCTCAGAATGTGGTCGTCTCTGTTGCTGCCTCACAAGCTGTAGATCCTGATTATGGAATCTGTTGTTGTCTCTCTGGACAAACCAGAGGCTCAGAATTTTACAATGTATCTGTTAATGTCTCAGCTGATAGGAGACTCAGAACTTGTTGATCTGTTTTTGACTCACCTTCACAGGCTAGAGACTCAGAACTTGTTTTTGTTTTTGTCTCACCTTCACAGGCTACATACTCAGAACTTGTTGATCTTTTTTTGTCTCACCTTTGCAGGCTAGACTCAAAACTACATATCTGTTACGTCTCACCTGATAGGGGACTCAGAACAAGGAGTGTTTGTCGAAAGGATTCCTTTATCCCTTTCCGATGACTGCAATTTTGCGCTTCTCCATTCCAGTGCAGTGAGTGGCTGATGGCATGTTCTTTACCCTGTGGAACTCATTTGCATAAAGCACAAAGATGGAAGTCTTTAAAATGTCTTTAAGGTTTACCAATGCATTTCTCAATTTTCAAACCACCACCAGAATACCTTTGGCAATATTCTAAACAAATAGAGACTAAACATGATTGAAAAAGATTGAACTGTCATGCATTCATTCATTTGTACATTAACAGCTGAATTGATGTTAGATGTTGCTCTACAAATAGCTGTAACTGAGAATACTTATTTCTGAGTATGAAATGAATTTGTGTAAAATACATCAGTTTCAAGGTTTCATAATTATGAATGGATTGGCATGAGTCGGTTCAGACTGATCAAGGCATTGTGAAAGTATTGCCTGGAGACTTGGAATGAATGGAATGATGGGGTTTCTTTGGTTTTATTTACTCTTCGTGAAGCACGGCAAGAATCCCTTGGTATTATCCCATCCGAATTGGTTAAAGGTACTCAAAGATAAATTTTCCACCACGATTCTTCTGAGAAAAGCATTTTATTTTATTTCTCATACCACTGTTGCAAAAGAAGCGCTCTCTCTGTCACTAAAGAAAATGAAGCACTGTTTTGACAATTTTATGGCGGGAGAGAAAGTCTTGGTGTTGCTTCCTTCACCTGGTTCTGTTTTGGCTGCACGATTTGAAGGCCCCTATGTGATTAAAAGCAAGTTGAGTGATACAGAAGTGTCATGTTGTCCCATACTCTCGAGGGTGAAGACGGAGATGATGGTTTGAACATGTCTATAGAATTGTTGAATGGTTTAGTTCGTTAGATACTTCTCTCATCCAGCATGACATTGAGGTGGATGACGCCCGTCCAATGAAACAGCATGCGCATCGCTGTCCAGACAGTAAAAGGGAGATCTTGAGGCGTGAATTGGAGTATCTGGTCCAGAATGGCTTCGCTAAAAAGCCATGTAGATCACTGTGTGGTTTAGTGCCTAAGGTGGACAGGTCGCTCCGTTTTTGCACTGATTTGCAAAGAGGGCTGTATTGACAATCTTGGCACTGCTCAGTACATTACTAAATTAGATCTTTTAAAAGGGTACTGGCAGGTGCCTTTGACTGAATGTGCCTCTGAAATTTCTGCATTTGTGACTCCCGATTTCTTTCTCCAATATACACAGATGGCGTTCAGACTTTGAAGCCCGCCACTTTCCAGCGGTTAATGTCGATGTTGCTGGGTGACCTTCCAAACTGTAACATTTATATGGATGATGTGATTATCTATTCTTCTACCTGGGCTGATCACATTTCTATGCTGTATAATGTGTTTGGTCGATTTGCTACCAACTACTTATCATAAAAACCTATAAAACCTGTTAAACCTATAGCGAAGTGTGAGTTTGCAAAGGCTTCTGCTACGCACCTTGGGAAAAAGGTGGGCAATAGAGAAGTACAACAAAAACAGTACAGTTTTTTTGAGGCAAAACTGAATGCTATTATAGCATATCCTGTGCCTACTACACGTCAAGAGTTACAACGATTTTTAGGGATGACTGGTTATGGCAGATGGTTCTGTAAAAACTTCTTGACTGTGGTTACTCCACTAACAAAATTGTGTAGTCCAAAAGTTTTTTAACTGGACTGAGGAATGTCGAAATGCATTTTTATGTGCAAAATCTCTTCTCTGCAGTGCCCCTGTTTTCTTTCCTCCTGAGATGGATCACCTGCTCAGACTTGTGGTGGATGCCGGACTTGGAGCCATCTTATTTCAGGATGGTGCTGACAGCCTTTCTCATCCACTGTCTTACTTTTCAGCTAAATTCATCAAATGAATTACTTTACTATATAAAAGGAGACACTCGCAATGTTGCTTGCTTTGCAGCATTTCTACACGTAGATTTGTTGATCCACTGCTCCTGTTACTGTTTACACGGACCATACCCCAGACTCTGTCCTTTCTTTAACTTTCAAGTTTTCTTACAATGTATAATCATAACCAATGTTTGATGCGCTGGGCTCTGATGGCTCAACATTATAATTTGGAGATCCAACACAAGAGGGGATCCGATAATATTGTGGCAGATGCCCTTTCATGGGGATAAGTAAATATTTAATGTAATTTGAGTTAATTTTTAATCTTGTTTGCTAATTGATGCTTCTCCCAGAACGTTTCTCTTTTTGTAGAAGACTAGGTTGTTCTTTCAGGTGGAAGAGTGTTACGTCCTGTGCCTTAAGTGTGCTTTAGTTTTCTCTATGTGTGACGTCATGACTGTGCTATATTCATCCTCTGTCTGAGTTTGATTGTGAGTGACTATATGAAGGACACTGAAGTGGAGCATGGCAGGAGAAAGGAGATACACCAGCAAACTTTGTTTCTTCCTTTGTTTCTTTATTTTCTTAGGTGTATTTGTTAAATTCTGTTTTGCTTTAGGTAAAGTTTCAGGTATTAATATTATTAATTTGGGTTCATTTTCTTTTGTTATATTTGGAATTTTTTTGTTCTTGTTTTTCGTTTGATACATGTTTCCGAAGTGAGACAACAGGTGTGTTCGACATCGGCTGCGGCTGGATGCAACCGAATTTACAATGCAAATTGTGGCAAAGCAGCTTAATAATTGGCTAATCATTTTTGTGAAGTGTTCCTGGTTCCGGCTGACCTGATCTATACAGCCTAAAAATCCTTGCTTTTTAGCAAGCTCCATGCAGGCTTTCATGTCTCATGTACAATTTAGTATATCGTACGATACTTGCATTCTGCCTCAGAGATGGAAGACCGTCCGAATATACGGTTGCAGTAGAAAGTCCTGAGTTTGGTCTGATGGTGCTGATGTTGAAATCAATGTCTTCTGTGTTGAATGAAGAAACGATAACAAGCTTACATTGTTGTTTTATTCTCTTTCTCAAGTGAGAACATGGCCGAGCAGGTCGAGGCCTACCGGCCTGGCCTGGGAGGCCAGACAGCAGGAGCTGTCTATGAGAGTGTGTGCTCCCTTTTAGCCTGGGGGTTCTGGCACTCTCCCCAAGGTGGACCGGACCAATGAGGAAAGAGGAATTCCTGAGCGGGAACTTCCTCTCTGGAGGAATTTATGGCTTTTCTTCCAACGCATGATAAAACTGCACCTATTTTGTGTACATTAATGCTCCAGTTAATACAACAAACACACACACTGCATCTGATGAGAAAGTCACATACATGAAAATGTAAGTTGTGAAATGAGCATTAATTTGATAGGAGACACGATATATGTGAGGGAGTTCCTTCGTAGTTTTTATCATAAAATATACATTAAACTAAGAACCATACAAAAGACACTCACACAACATTCATACCTATAAACACAATGTCCTGGGATGCAAGCTCGGTTATAGATCAGTTCATCTATAAATTAATGCAGGAGAGTCAGTTTTTCTATAGGCTTTGTGTCTTCCTTGTAGCCTCACTCTAAATGGTCTGCATACTTTCAGGTCGTAAAAAGGTCGGCAGTCCTATTACCCCGCGGGGTTGGGTGGACCCTTTGGTATGCAATCAGAAAGGGGTTTTAAAAAATATTTGTTAAATATAATAAATATTTGTGTCTGATTTATCTCAGTCACTACACTCACCAAGGCTCTTCTCCCCCGATAGCTCAGTTTGGCCGGACAGCCAGCTCTAGAAAGGGTTCTGGGCGTCCCAAAACGTCTTCCATTAAAGGATTATGGAGGCCACTGTGCTCTTAGGAACCTTAAGTGCAGCAGAATTTTTCTGTAACCTTGACCAGATCTGCGCCTTATCACAATTCTGTCTCTGAGCTCTTCAGGCAGTTACCTTGACCTCATGATTCTCATTTGCTCTGACAGGCACTGTGAGCTGTAAGGTCTTATATAGACAGGTGTGTGGCTTTCCTAATCAAGTCCAGTCAGTATAATCAAACACAGCAAATGAAGGTGTAGAACCATCAAGGATGATCAGAAGAAATGGACAGCACCTGAGTAAAGTATATGAGTGTCACAGCAAAGGGTCTGATTACTTAGGACCATGTGATATTTCAGTTATTCTTTTTTAATAGATCTGCACAAATGTCAAGAATTCTGTATTTTTATGTCAATATGGGATGCTGTGTGTACATTAATGAGTGATTGAATGATTTTAGTAAATGGCTGCAATATAACTGACAGGATTATCAGCGGGAGTGCCCATGACAGCCACTAGAGGGAACTCCCTCCAGGACTGCTACTCACTCACCACTGGACTTCACTTCCCACAATACACTATCACACACTCACTCACACCTGCGCACTGCATTTCCCAGAAGCCCTGTAAACTGTCACTGATAACCCCAGCTTGCTGTAGCCTATCATCCAGACTATTTAAGCTCCACACACAGACAGCTTTGGATTTATGGAGTGTTGTTTGCCTGCCGCCTGCCTCGATCTACCTGCCTGTTAAACGATTACAACTCTGCTTTTCCTCTTACAATCCTGTTTGCTGGTTTCTGATCCTGCCTGGTATCATGATACTATCTTTGATAAAGCTTGCAATTGGATCCCATTCCGTTGACTGTCCCTTCATTAAAATAAGAGTGAAAAATTTAAGGGGGTCTGAATACTTTCCGTACCCACTGTGTATATAAATATATATATATATATAAATATATAAATATATATATATATATATATATATATATATATATATATATATATATATATATATACATACATACATATGTATTTATATGTGTGTGTGTGTGTGTGTATATATATATATATATATATATATATATATATAAAATTCAATTCAATTCAAATTTATTTGTATAGCGCTTTTCACGAAACATATCGTTTCAAAGCAGCTTTACAGAAAATGGATGTCAACATTACAATTTAAAGAATGCAGTTAGCAAATAACATAATTTAGTTAATTAACAATCAGAGTTAGCAGTTTAACCGAAGTTAGAAGCAAAGAGCTCCTGGAAAATAAATTACATTAACAATAATTAGGATATAGAATTGGGCAATTTGCATGTTGATCCAGATGATTGCGTCTTCTGAAGTCCTCGCAGGAACTGGCACCATCTCTTCACAGGTGATGGTCATCTGAGGTCTTCTTAAGAGGCTGGATTCGGACTGAAGCTGATGTGCTCTCTAGTCACCTCGGGGTGGGTGTCCCGAAGTAAAACAGAAAAGCGAAAGGAGAATAATTAGCGGAGCTGCTGTTCATAACTTTAAGCAAAGATAGTCATAATGAGTAATTGATCTGATATGAGATGCATTTATGTGAATGCTTGGCTAAAGAGATGTGTCTTTAATCTAGATTTTAAGTCTGAGCATTATCAGGAAGGCTATTCCAGAGTTTCGGAGCCAAATGTGAAAACGCTTTCCCTCCTTTAGTGGACTTAGCTGTCCTAGGTACAACCAGAAGTCCAGAGTTTTGTGATCTTAAAGAGCATGACGGATTGTAGGGCAGTAGAAGATCGGTTAAGTAAACAGGAGCTAAATCATTTAGAGCCTTAAAGGTCATTAACAATACTTTATAATTGATATGGAACTTAATGGGTAACCAGTGTAGAGATGATAAAATTGGTGTTATATGATCATATTTTCTTCACCTGGTAAGAACTCTAGCAGCTGCATTTTTGTACTAATTGTAACTTGTTTATAGAGGAAGCAAGACAACCAGTTAATAATGCATTATATTAATCTAGTCAAGATGTCATGAAAACATGAATTAACTTTTCTGCATCAGAAATAGAAAACATATTGCGGATCTTGAAAATGTTTCTGAGGTGAAAAAAAGGCTGTTTTTGTAACATATGAAATATGATTTAAGGACAAGTTGCTGTCTAATATAACACCCAGGTCTTTAACTGTCGAGGATGGAGTAACAGTACATCCTTCTAAATGCAGACTGTAGTTTGAGAGATTCTGTGTACAGGTCTTTGATTCAATAAGTAATACTTCAGTTTTATCTGAGTTTAATAGAAGAAAATTACTAGTCATCCAATGTTTTACTTCTTTAACACACTCTGTCAGTTTGGATAATTTAGAGATTTCATCTGGTCACAATGAAATATATAACTGAGTATCATCGGCATAGCAGTGGAAACTAATTCCATGTTTTCTTATTATTTGCCGAGTGGCAGCATGTATATTGAAAATAGTAGAGGGCCTAACACAGATCCTTGCGGTACTCCATAGTTTACTATCGTTATCTTAGATTATTCTCCATTTAAATAGACAAAATTGTGTCGGTCTGATAGGTATGACCTAAACCACCGTAATGCCTGTCCCTGAATACCAGTGTAATTTTGTCTAGGAGTATTTTATGATCTATGGTGTCGAATGCAGCACTGAGATCAAGTAACACTAGTATTGAGACACAGCCTTGGTCAGAAGCTTGAAGTAAGTCGTTTGTAATTTTAACGAGCGCAGTTTCTATGCTATGATGAGACCTGAATCCTGACTGAAATTTTTCGTAGATAGCATTTTTTTTGCAAGGAGCACAGTTCGGCTGAAACCACTTTTTCTAGTATTTTAGACATTGTTACATGCTAGCCCTTTTATTTTGGCCTAGGGGTCAAGTCAAGTCAAGTCATCTTTATTTATATAGGGCTTTTTACAATGCAGATTGTGGCAAAGCAGCTTTACATTAATAAGAAAATGGTGTCATTGTGCAGCTTATTCTATATATTATTGATTCATTCCGTTGCAAATATCAGTAGTTATTAGTCTAGTTAATTTTGGTATATCAGCACTGCAGAAAACAGTGACGTAATCGTCCGGCTTAGCTCAGTTCGCATACAACAGCGCCAATGCAGGCATATCAAAAACACTGCTGAATATCAAGCAAGTGTCCCCAACTTAAGCAAGCCAAAGGCAACAGCGGCAAGGAACCAAAACTCCAACAAATGGAGAAAAAAAACCTCAGGAGAAACCAGGCTTAGTCGGGGGGCCAGTTCTCCTCTGGCCAACAGTGAACACTTGTCCGATACTCAGGCAGAGTTACAGGTCATTAAACCGATTTGGAATCGCAACAGTCAAAATATTTAATCTAGTTCCATCTAGTTTAAGATCTTATGATCACACTGGTATGGGACGGTTTGTTGGGATATGTGCCACTGGCTGACTTTCCTGGGGGAAAGTTAGCATCTCTCCCTCTCTCCCCCTCTCCCCCCCCCCCAAACCCAACTGACACTGACGGAAGACAAAGAAACCAACAGAGAAACTCACAGACAGAAAGAAAGGAGAAGTAGTGTGAAAGAGCTGATAGAGAGAGAGAGAGAGAGTGCTGATTGTAATGAGAGAGAGCTGAGAGAGAAGGTGATGGTACAAATATACGTGAAAGACAACCACAGCAACGCCACCAAAGAGACACACAAGACCACATACAAAGAGAGACGGTAGAGATGGTCTGGGTCGGTCACCAACAGAGCGGGTCCCGGCGGTCCCGGTCCTCCCGATCAGGGACAACCCCTCGCCTGCCCCCGTACCCCTCGATCCAAATCCTCATCCTCTTTGCTGTGAAAGCTCCCCTCAACAGATGGGGGGGGGGGGGTGTGGTGGGGGGGGGGGTGGGGGGGGGGGGGTGGGGGGGGGGTTGAAAGTGGTGAAAAGGTTGACACAGGGAACATGAAACACTGGAACACAAGACGAAGCAACACAGAAGGAGCCGAACCACCGGGCCGGAGCCGAAGCTGAACCCCACCAGATGGAACCATAAACCCGAGTGGATATGGGATTACAATGGGTAATGCCAACTTACAAGGTTAGCCAACTTTCTGGCCGGGTAACTTATCCTAAAAGTTTTCAACCGGTGTCCTATACGGTGGAGGTGCCTTGGTGGAGAGCCACACAGGCCTTTCACCTTGCTGGGTTTTCCTGGTGCTCAGGCCCGACCCGACGGCGGTCTGCCTTGTGCGGGTCCTAGTTCCTAGAAGTGCTCCCCCTCCCCTCCCTCCAGGTTCCTCGGCGCATCGACTGAAAAATGCTGAAACTGAGGAACCGCAGCTCTCGGGACCCTGTGAAAGGAAACAGAGGAGGTTGATACCCAAGACAAGCAAGAAAATGGGATAACCCAGAGTGGATGACGGTAAGGTATTGTTGAGCATACTCAACCACGTAAGCTGCTGCACCCAGGGGAGAGATTATGAGAGGCCAGACACAGGCGGACAGCTCCCCGAGATCCTGGGTTCGCACGCTCGGTCTGGCCGTTGGTTTGTGGATGGAATCCTGATGACAAACTAGCGGTAGCGCCAATCTGTCGACAGAACTCCCTCCAGAAGTGGGAGGCGAACTGGGGCCCTCGGTCCGAGACCACATCCTCCGGAAGACCGTGGATCCGGAAGACGTGGTCGACGACCTTCTGGGTGGTCTCCTTGGCTGAGGGGAGTTTGGGAAAGGGAATGAAGTGGACTGCCTTGGAAAAGCGATCCACTACGGTAAGGACCACCGTATTGCCACTGGACTCCGGTAACCCCGACACAAAGTCCAGCGCAACGTGGGACCAGGGACACGATGGAACGGGAAGAGGTTGGAGCAAACCAGCAGGTACGGAATTAGAGGACTTATTTTGAGCACAGACCGAGCAAGCGACCACAAACCCATGGACATCCCTCCCCATGCCCGGCCACCAGAAACGCTGGCGAATGGAAGCCAATGTTCTCCTCACTCCCGGGTGACAGACTAGCCTGGACGAGTGGCCCCACTCCAAAACCCCTGGCCGAACTGACTCCGGAACGAACAGCAGACCCGCTGGAACCCCATCCGGCACCTCTGCCCCCGACTGGGCCTGCCTGACACGCTCCTTGATGTCCCAGGAGACGGACCCCACCACACGACCAGGAGGGAGGATGGTGTCCGGTGGGGCTGCGTCCTCGGGGACAGAAAACTGACGGGAGAGCGCGTCAGGCTTGACATTCTTGGAACCCGGCTGGTAAGATTAAAGCGACCAAAGAAGAGTGCCCAGCGAGCCTGCCTGGAATTCAGCCGTTTGGCGGTTTGGATATATTCCAAGTTGGGAAAAGAACCGCTCCGACACCTATCTCTGACGCATCAACCTCCAATAACAAACTGCCGGGTAGGGTCCGGAGTAACTAGAATAGGTGCTGTTGAAAACCTCTTTTTGAGGTCATCAAAGGCCGCCTGAGCGGATGAGAACCAGCAAAATGGTGTCTTTGTGGAGGTTAATGCAGTCAGAGGAGCCGCCACCTGGCCAAAATTACGGATAAACCGCCTGTAGAAATTAGCAAACCCAATAAAGCTCTGTAATGATTTTCAATTGCCGACGGTTGTCTAAGCGGATGGCCAGGTCAACTAGTTCATCCAGATGTTCAGGAAGTTCGTGAGCATATACCTCATCCTTTATGTCGTCCTCCAGCGCCTCCGTGAACCTGGCCACCTGTGCTGCTTCATTCCACTCACTTGACGCTGCAAGGGTGCGAAACTCTATGGCGAAATCCGCCACTGAGCGTCTCCCCTGACGCAGTGCTGCCAACAGCCGCGACGCCTCCTTACCGAGTGCTGAGCGGTCGAATATCTTGATAAACTCTGCCTTGAAGCTGGAAAATTCCTTGCAGCACGCTGCCTTAGCATCCCAGACGGAAGTGGCCCATTCCCGGGCCCAGTCGGCGAGAAGGTAGATGACAAACGCCACTCTGGCAGTGTCTGAGGCATAAGTGAGGGGTTGCAGAGAAAATATCACCTCACACTGAATTATGAACGCACGACACATTGTAGGCTCATCGGAATGGATGGGAGGATTGTTGATGCGTAGTTCGGGGGTGACCGGGGGGCGTTCGATGACCGGCGGGCGTTCGATGACCGGCGTCACAGGAGTGCGATCGATCTGCATCTGGCGAATGGTCTTAGTCAGCTCGGTAACCTGGCTGACTAGCGAGTTAATGGTTTGATGAGCGGCCACCAGCTCGGCCTGATGCTGTCCTAGTAGCGCACCCTGCGCTTCCATAGCTGAGCGTAGCTGAGATTGGTCTGCTGGGTCCATCCTGGTCAGTGTGTACTGTTAGGAGAGGCAGAGACAACAGGGACCCAAGAGCAGATAAAGTGCAAACAGAATTTATTGTCCAAAGGGTAAAGGAAATCAAAACAAAACATAAAATAACTGGTAGCCGAGCCACCAAGTAGAAGGGCGAGACAGAGGCGAAATCCAATGGGCAGGCGGAGGTCAAAACCAGAATCGCACCAGCGTATAAAGGGCAAAACCAAGGCAACAGTCCAGAGAGAGAGCAAGAGGGTCAAAATCCAGGTGAGCCAGCCGAGGAACGAAAAGGAACAGGAACTGGGCAAATGAACAACAAAACAGGGTAAAATAACCAGACAAGGCTTTTAAATGTTAGGTGCAATCAAAAACAAGATCTTCTGACAAGGGGACAGAGGTGAAGCGGACGGAAACCAAAACACACTGACAGAGAACCAAAGAAAGAGAGGAGTATAAGTAGTGGAGAAAATCAGTGCAGAAGATGGGGAACAGGTGTGTGAGTAATGAGAGAGAGAGAGAGCTGATTAGAATGGGATTCAGCTGTGATGGTAAGGTGAGGTGACAATTAACACACAAGACAACCACAGCAGAAAGATCAAACCAGAGTCTTTCAGTAGTTTAGTGGGTATTGGATCTAATAAACACATTGTTGGTTTAGATGCAGTAAAAAGTTTATTTAGCTCATCCTGTCCTATAGTTGTAAAGCTAAATAAACCTGTTCTTTTGATTTTCTCAGTAAAGATATTCATAAAGTCATCACTGCTAAACTGTAATGAAATGTTTTGTTCAGGTGATGTCTGTTTATTTGTTAGTCTAGCTACTGTACTAAACAAGAACTGTGGATTGTTTTGGTTATTTTCTATAAGTTTTCGGAGGTGCTCGGCCCTGGCTGCTTTTAGAGTCTTTCTATAGTGGGACGAACTGTCTTTCCACGCGATTCTAAAAACTTCTAAACGGCTTTGTCTCCATTTGCGTTCTAGATTATGAGTTTCTCTTTTCATTGCGTAAGTAATACTGTTGTACCATGGTACAGTATTTTTCTCTCTAACCTTTTTAAATCTCATCGGTGGAACAGTATCTAATGTACGAGTGAAAATGGTGCACATGCTATTAGTCATTTTCTCGAGATCATTTGCGTGTTCGGGTACGATGAGCAGCTGAGACAGATCAGGTAGGTTATTTGTGAATTTATCTATATTTGTCGGGAGACTTGTTCTGCCTAGTCGATATCGCGGCACAATTTGACAAATATCATCAGTATGCAGAACGCAAGTTACAAGATAGTGATCAGAGACATCATCACTTTGCGGTAGAATTTCTATAGCAGTAGGATTTATTCCATGTGATATAATTAAATCTAGAGTATGATTAAGACGGTGAGTGGGTCCAGTGACGTTTTGTTTGACCCCAAAGAAGTTTAGTAAATTTGTAAACGCCGCCCCTAACACATCATTTGTATTGTCTACATGAATGTTAAAATCTCCAACAAATAGAGCTTTATCAACGTTGACCAATAGGTCTGAGAGAAAGTCTGCAAACTCTTTTAGGAAGTCAACATAAGGCCCTGGAGGTCTATAAACAGTAGCCATAGCAAGAGATAGTAACGACTTTTTACTTATATCTAAGAATGTAACATTTAGTATAAGAATTTCAAATGAATTAAACCTGTAGTTTGTTTTCTGAATAACATTAAGAATATCACTATGGATTGTTGCTACACCACTGCCATGGCCAATCGGACGGCATTTATTTATATATCAGTAGCCAGGTGGACAAGACTCATTAAGACCGAGATAATCATTTGGTTTAAGCCATGTTTCAGTAAGGCAAATTATATCAAGACTATTATCTGTGATTATTTCATTTATGATAACTGCCTTAGGTGTCAACGATCTAATGTTTAGTAGCCCTAGCTTTAGAAATTGTTTTTGTTCAGTAATTTTGTAATATTCTGGTTTGATCACGATCAGGTTTTTTCCAGATCCTTTATTTTTATTGTTATTGCTAAATCTCACTATTCAGGGAATAGACACAGTTTCTATAGACTGCATTACACTCACATTTCTATCAGTTAAGTGGGCAGAACACATACTGTGATTTGAGGTTTGACTTACTAGTCATACAGTGCGAAGCGTCTTGGAGATGTTCTCCAACAGAAGATCAGCTCCGGTTCTGCTGGGGTGCAGGCCATCAGCACGGAAGAGCCTAGGACGCTCCCAGAAAAGATTCCAATTATTTATATAGAGCAGTGTCTGTTCTTTACACCAAGACATCAACCACTCATTTAAAGAAAATAAGGGTTGGCGAGCGTCGGCACGAGAAGTTTCCAGCGCTGTCTGCCGCTCGCATAGCTCAGCCTGCTTCTCGAGAAGGATCCGGATCTGCCGCTCCACTGCCACTAGTTCCAACTGCACCGCATGCAGCTCAAACGTTTCCTCACCTGCACACAAAGGTAGAGAGATATCCGATACACTCGCCATTAGATTAGACGAACAATAATATAGTGAGAGAGAAGAGTACAAACGATAGCGTGCCATGCCGCTAATGCTAACGAGCTAAAGCTAGTAGCGGATGTTCGGGAAGTCGGATAAAACTAGCAATATCAAGGTAGTCCGAATGTTTTTTATATAAAATAATGTTGGGGAAGTGTTCCCACACTGAGAAAGAAAGAGTGGTAGGTTATAAGTTTGATTTTGAGTGGCAAAAACAGGCAATTAGGAAAATAATATTTTAAAAAATATTTGGTACAGAAACCTTTGTTTGCAATTTCAGAGATCATACATTTCCTGCAGTTCTTGACCAGGTTTGCACACATTGCAGCAGGGATTTTGGCCCATTCCTCCACACAGACCTTCTCCAGATCCTTCCGGTTTCAGGGCCGTCGCTGAGCAATACAGACTCTTAGCTCCTTCCAAAGATTTTCTATTGGGTTCAGGTCTGGAGACTGGCTAGGACACTCCAGGACCTTGAAATGCTTCTTACGGAGCCACTCCTTAGTTGCCCTGGGTGTGTTTTTCAGGTCGTTTTCATGCTGGAAGACCCAGCCACGAACCATCTTCAGTGCTCTTACTGAGGGAAGGAGGTTGTTGGCCAAGATCTCGCCATACATGGCCCCATCCATCCTCCCCTCAATACGGTGCAGTCGTCCTGTCCCCATTGCAGAAAAGCATCCCCAAAGAATGATGTTTTCACCTCCATGCTTCACGGTTGGGATGGTGTTCTTGAGGTTGTACTCATCCTTCTTCCTCCAAACACGGCAAGTGGAGTTTAAACCAAAAAGCTCTATTGTCTCATCAGACCACATGACCTTCTCACGTTCCTCCTCTGGATCATCCAGATGGTCGTTGGCAAACTTCAGATGGGCCTGGACATGCGCTGACTTGAGCTGGGGGACCTTGCATGCATTGCAGGATTTTAATCCATGAGTACACAAACCAAGTACTTGAGTTAAAGTATTGATACACTAGGTAAAATATTACTCCAGTAAAAGTACTCCCTTTTAAATTATACTTGAGTAAAAGTAGAAAAGTATTTGCTTTCGAATGTACTTAAGTATTCGATGTACTGTAATTTATTAAGGCTATAATGTCCTCAATTTTTGTCACAAGTCTCTTGCTTAATCATCTCAGTTTATGTGAAAAGACTTTGTTACTCTTAGCACACTGATCTATTAATAGAATATTATTATTCAGACACTGATATCTATTAAAATGACCCAAAACCTGGAAGCTAAAGAATTTCCTTTAGAACCCAAATGAAATAACAGGATTTGAGAGCAGAATCAGATTCAGTTTAAGGTTTATTTGTGACAGATGCAAGTTTAAGTTTAATAAACGCTTGTATTAAACACATGAGTTCACATGAGTTTTCTTTTACTATGTTGTATCTGAATGTCTCTTCAGCACTATCAACTGGCCATATCAGATTTACTGTTTCAGGAACTAGTTTTTTGTATCGTAAGAAACACACTTGCCGATAGGGGTGTGCGATATTGATAAAAAATGATTTCTCTATATTTTCTATGAGTTTTCCGATAACGATATTTTGCATCATTAAAAAATGTTTTATTTGGCAATATAATTGATGATAGTGTTTGTTATATCTTTCCATCTGTCGCTTTTCCTGTCGTAAGGAACTTTCTTGCTAAATGATTCGGCCTTATGTTGTTGTGTGTGTGTTTTTGAGTTTGCTCTGTCTGCTGAGTTCAGATGACTCCTGAAGCTTTTGAAGTGAAGTGAAAGTGAAGTGAAAGTCGTGGTATGGTCAGGTATGGTGACCCATACTTGAAATTTGTGCTCTGCATTTATCCCATCCAAGTGCACACACACAGCAGTGAGTAGTGAACACACATACACACACAGTGAACACACACCCGGAGCAGTGGGCAGCTATTGGGTTAGGTGCCTTGCTCAAGGGCACCTTAGTCGTGGTATCGAAGGTGGAGAGAGTGTTGTTTATTCACAATCCCCACCTTCAATTCCTGCCGGCGTGGGAATCGAACCGGCAACCTTCTGATTACAAGCCCAACTCCCTCACCATTAGGCCACGACTACCCATTTTCATAATCTTCATATCATGGCAAAGGCTGCGATTTTTTTAATGCGCAGCTTGTCAGAGCTGTACGGCTCAGTTGTAAATACTTCTCCATCTGAAACCCAGAGGGCGCTCTTGCGCAGGAACTCAAAATATGCCCTTCAGCAGAAGAAGATAACACACGTCGTATCGCTGTAGAATAAACAGCAGATTGAAACGCTTTGACTGATTAAACATGAATAATAAACACACGACTGCCTTATTCTGTGTAAGAAATCACATCATCTCACAGAAGGATGCTCAAATGTCGTTATGAAGCGAGTTTGGAGTAGAGTTTGGCACATTGCTTTTTCAAATGTACATTATAAGCAACTGAAACTCACAGTGCTTTCAGATGGATCAGCATTTGGAGGCGAATTTCATTGACAAGCTTCTTCACAGTTTGTTCACTCATTTGAACTTCTGTCAAACACACTCTGAACACACACAGCCATAGTACTTAGTATATACTTATTCAGCTTGAGAAGGAGCTGATTCTCAAAGTTTTTTGAGTCCATTCTTGCCCTTCTAGGACTAAAAATAAGCCTTGCCATGCTGAAAAGCGATCTCTGCCAATTGTTTTAGCATCATACGATGCATGCAAAACTAGTCAAAATAGAATTTATATTCCGACAAAAAGTGCTAACATCAACATCGGATCCCTGAGCTTCAAATACTACAACTTGAAACAGCTAACTTACTTAACATAAATAATGAAACCGTGTTCTGCAAGCTACTGTTTACAGTTTAAATTACTGATTTAAAAATGAGCACTAGGATAAAAATGGCATACCTCAAGGTGTTTCCTAAAATTGGAAGGAGAATTCTTGTTAGAAGAAATTCTACAATTCCGAGGCAGGCAGAGGAGGCAGTTGAAAATGAAAGACATCTTCTTTTCAACGATTTAAAAAAAAAATGCGCAAAGGAGGCCACGGGTGTTGTGAGACGTTGGAGTTCGCGATTCTTCCATCATGATTGGCACTGGCACTGTCAAAATGTTATGTCGTTGCACTGACGCTGAACTGCTCGCTAAGTAAGCAGCAATCAAACCAAGTTCAAAACAGAGCGAGCGCTGAACCCTGGTTGGTGGTTTGCCACACGCTTAACCAGCTCAGTTTTTTTACCCACTAATAAATAAAATGCAGTTCTAAAGAAAATATATTTGCATTTTCTGCCTGGATTACACATTGTTACAAGTCAAGTCAAGTCATCTTTATTTATATAGCACTTTTTACAATGCATATTGCAGCATATTCTATATATTATTGATTCATTCCATTGCAGATATCAACGTTGGAATCGCAACAGTCAAAATATTTAATCTAGTTCCATCTAGTTTAAGATCTTTTTGATCATGCCGGTGTGGGGCGGTTTGTTGGGATATGTGCAACTGGCTGATGAGTCGGTAAGGTCTTCACAAAGGATGAGCTAGTTAACACAGTCTCCGGCCGACACCCAAGGGCCACATTGCTGCCGCACACGGGCACAGGTTCCCCATCCAACCCGGACACGGCCTGGATCCAGCCAATCACGTTAATTGGTAAACCTCGGGATAAGCAGAGAGACAAAAATTAGCGTAGACGCCATTCTTCTTCAGATGTAACGAGTACATCTGGTGTTATAGGAAGTGTTCCCAGTTCCGGCTGACCTGATCTTTGCAGCCTAACAATCCTTACGAATTATGAACGACAAAATGGACAAAACCGATATGAAGACAAAAATTGATAGTGCATCATGTGTATGCCAGGTTAAATAGATGCGTTTTTAGTCTAGATTTAAACTGACAGAGTGTGTCTGCTTCCCGAACAATGCTAGGAAGATTGTTCCAGAGTTTAGGTGCTCAATAGGAAAAGGATCTATCACCTGCGGTTGATTTTGATATTCTAGGTATTAACAACTGGCCAGAATTCTGAGATTGTAATAGACGCGAAGGACTATAATGCATTAAGAGCTCACTCAGATACTGGGGAGCTAAGCCATTTAGTGCTTTGTAAGTTATTAGCAAGATTTTAAAATCTATACAATGTTTAATAGGGAGCCAGTACTTCCTGGTTCTAGTAAGGACTCTAGCAGCTGCGTTTTGTACCAGCTGTAATTTGTTTATCACGCAGGCAGGGCAACCACTCAGTAGAGCATTACAGTAATCTAGTCTCGAGGTTATAAACGCATGAACTAGCTGTTCCGCATTTGTCATTGAGACCATATGTCGCAATTTAGATATATTTTTAAGATGGAAGAATGCGGTTTTACATATGCTAGAAATTTGGCTTTCAAATGAAAGATTGGTATCAAAGAGCACACCCAGGTTCCTAAGTGACGAAGACGACTTAACAGAGCAGCCATCAAGTGTTAGACAGTGTTCTAGGTTTTTATGTGCTGAAGTTTTTGGTCCAATAATTAGAATCTCTGTTTTTTCTGAATTTAGTAGTAGGAAATTACTAGTCATCCAATTTATTATATAAGCTATGCATTCTGTTAATTTTGAGAATTGGTGGGTTTTGGGCGCGAGGAAATATAGAGCTGAGTATCATCAGCGTAACAGTGAAAACTAATGCCATGCTTCCTAATGACATCTCCCAAGGGTAGCATGTACAGAGTGAAAAGCAACGGTCCTAGAACTGAGCCTTGTGGTACTCCATATTTAACTTGTGATCGAAATGACATCTCTTCGTTTACTACTACAAACTGATAACGGTCAGATAAGTATGATTTGAACCATGCCAATGCAATTCCACTAATTCCAGCATAATTTTCTAGTCTATTCAAAAGAATACTGTGTTTGATAGTGTCAAAAGCAGCACTGAAGTCTAGTAACACTAATAGAGAGATACAACCACGTTCTGATGATAAGAGCAAATCATTACGCTTGGATATACATCACAGTATGGATAAAAAATCTGCTACTTCCGTTTCAAATAAACTTTAAGTGTCTGAGCTTTACCAGAGCTACATCTAAAAAAAAAAAAGAATATTTATAGCTGCAAGCAGCGATGATGGGCCCAAGCCTGGTGGCACCGCCAACCCGGTGGCTTCAAGGCAACTGTGCACGGTGGGCAAAATGAATATAAGTATGAAGTTTATACTGTGACAGAAATTAATCTTTGACGTTGTCTTAATATATACATTCAAAAATAAAACTAAATAGACAGTGAAATACAAATGAACTGGTTCTTTGCCTTTATTTCTTTATACAAATTTATAGAAGAGAAGGGCTAAGAGATTTCCTATACTATAATGCAGACATAAGGAGACAGCAATGAAAGGGTTAAACCTGCAAGACCCAGAGAGAGAGGGGGGGGGTATTCAGAAGAAATATTTTAAAGAAAACAAATATACTGATCTGAAACATAGTACATTCATTTTAAATTCATCCAGGTTCCATTGAATTTATCTTAAGGTATTTTTCGTTATTATTAACCACATTATTAAACTAATTATATAGAACCATATAGTCAGTGCACTACAACTGAACTGGTTCTATGCCTTTATTTTTATGAGATTTCCTATCCTATAATGCAGACAAGGGGACATAGCAATGAAAGGGTTAAACCTGCAAGACTAAAACACACAGAGAGAGAAGACACACACACACACACACATAGAGTAAGAAAGAGCAGTGGTGTATAAAGTACTTGTAAGCAATACTTGAGTATCTTACCAGAAAATGACTTTGGTAGAAGTTAAAGTCACTGTTTAGAATATTACTTGAGTAAAAGTTTTAAAGTATGTGATATTTTTTGTACTTAAGTACGAAAAGTATTTTTTTTAATATTAAACATACTTAAGTATTGAAAGTAAAAGTACAAGCAAATGCAAAATACAAAAGTAGCAGAAAATATTATTAAAAATGGTTCTATACACAGTTTGAGCAGCAAGATTGTTTTAACTATATTTCTTAAATTTTTTTTGCTTTGAATTTTTAAAAAAATGGCAAAAAATGATGCCTTGATCATTCATGTTAATTCATAGTGCATTATGATTAACGTAAGAGGCAACTTTAAAATGTAAACGTTGAAATTAACAATGAACAACACTTTCATTAACCTTTAATGTTACAATGGTATTGAAAAGTGATTCCATTTCATATAAATCCAAACAATCATGCTTAAAATGGCCATTTTTGCGCACAAAGGCATTTTATAGGCTATGTATATTTTCACCAGGGGCGGTGAAACAACATTCCTTCTGATGTTCATTCATGTTGATTTGATACTATAAATGAACTAGTATGAAGAGATGATCGGTTCACGAGGAGCTACAGCGATCTGTCACGACACATTAAAGACACACTATATGCTATTTATTATTTAAACTTTAAAAAATTCCAGTATTTTAAATATGAAACCGTTTCATGTTGTCAGTGTCCAGTTTTCATTGCGGGAGTACATGATGTGTGGCGTGAGATCGCATGGGTTGTTGGGCATAGAAACAGGGGGAAGGTTTTGTGATGCTTGTTGCTGCACGGATGTGTCCCATAGTTGTCTATTTTTTTTTTTAATAGATTTTTCATGTTAATGTTATATTGTCTTTCTTCATATTGTAGATCCCTAGTTCACATGTATACGGACTATAACAGTATTAGAGTAGGTTGGACACTATGTGGTATTTTGGGGTAATTGAAATTAGACATACATAAATACTGTTAACTGTTACTGTTAACATACATACTGTTAATGAGTACAACCAAACATTTAATTTTACGGGTTGCCTTAAAGGCTTTTTTTTTCTGTGTGTGTATGGTATGGTGATAGTTTCTCTCAAATGAGTAAGTAAAATGTTCACTAAGGCCCTATGATTTCGCGAAATGGAATCGCGAAATTCATTCATAATAATAGGAATTTATTGTTTAAGGGGGAACTTTTTTTTAAAATTTTCGATGAATACATCAAAAGCAAGTTGGTACACTTCAATTAAATCGCGATATGGAGTTGTACATGTTAACTTTAAACGGTAAAAATACTATTAAAATATGATGTTTTGTCCATGTTTTGTGTCTGAATGAATTTTTCAGCAGTAAACCGCGTGCCTGCCACATTCATCCTAACAATCTTCGTTACACAGTAAATTCCCTTTTTACGAATGGATTCTGTCCGCGTTTTCTGCATCGCGGAAATCAAATGTCCCTGCATTTTCTACAAAAAGCACGTTCAACACGGACACGCAGACACCCACTAATACAGCATTTAGTCAACAAATTACTTACTTTAGTGATATTAAAACATATACTGTAGCGTACTGTATAACATACCACTTTGTTGTCTGTTTTAAATCCGTTTTTGAAGTGTCCAGTTCTTTGCAGCGCGCAGCTTGACATCAAAACAAACTGTACGAGGCTTCAGTGATCGTTTAATCAGAGAGCGCTTCTAGAGGTCACTCTCGTACCTCACTCTCCTCAGCCGCTCCAGCAACGGACGCGACCCAGAAAATGAAATCATGTGCGGTTGTGCAGCACTTGTTTGTACATGCTTGCTCGCAGTCTGTGTACTTCGGACTTTATTTTGTAAATTTGTAAAAAAAAAAAAAATCAGAATTGTATCTAACCTTGTTTAAAAATAACCATAGTGCCATCTTTTGGTTATTATTAAATTTCTTTTTTATTACTTGTGCTTAAACAGAACATTTTTGTGCTTATTTTTAAGTTAAACTACATTGATTAAAAAAAAAAAAATTGAATTTCTTATTCAATGTTAGTGTTATTGTATATAGAAATAAACAGTGTATAATTCAGAGGAGAATATTGTTTAGTGTTATGAATTATCATTGAGTGTCATCTCAAAAATAGGTATATGCTGCCCTCTAGTTCTCATTATAATTATATGATTTAAGAGTACTGTTTCCCCTCAGTTTAATTTACACATACATCTTGAAATGAAAAAATAAATTAAAATGTGTTTATTTATGATATTTGTACTAATAAATATAGAAATTAGGTGTGTATATTTCAATTATTCATGAATAATTGACAACTTCTAAATTCCCCTTTTGTTCTTAATTTAAACCTTCGCCACAGCAACATCATATGAGATGTACTATAATCGTTCGCAATTTAGCATCTTCAGTATGTTGTCATCATGTGCAGAAGTTTATTATTAGTTATTTTCAGAAGTTTATATTTTAATTTTATTTTTTAAAATCCCTGCATAAAGTTATTTGTATAACTGGGCGCGATCATTATTAGGAGACGCTGCGCGTCTCTTTGTGTGAAAAAATCCAAACTGTAATTGCAGATTTTTAATATGTTCTTGTGATCGAATCTTGTCTAATCGCTTGAATATTTTAATTAATAAGGTTTAAAAACATGAGCTTTCATGATTTCGTGATCACTCCCTTTCAGATAAATGACGCTCGGCTCTTTGTTTAATCCGTTAGGAAATTAAGTTTGCACAGATGCCACACAGTGTCAACACATTAACACAGTCATACACATAAATATTCAAACAAAGGAATGAAAAGAACATGAAAAAATCGCATGTAAATGAGTTTGTGATCATTCACAGACATCATGAAACAGCTCGCGATCTCTACTTGAATGTCTTTCATGTGTTTATATTGTAGAATCGCTGGAATGTCTTCAGCATCTTCAGTATGTTGTCATCATGTGCAGAAGTTTATTATTAGTTATTTTCAGAAGTTTATATTTTAATTTTATTTTTTAAAATCACTGCATGTGTAAAGTTATTTGTATAACTGGGCGCGATCATTATTAGGAGACGCTGCGCGTCGCTTTGTGTGACAGAAAATGCTCACTGATCACTCACTATCAGGGAAATGACGCGCGGCTCTTTGTTTAATCCATTAGGAAATGAAGTTTGCACAGATGCCACACAGCGTCAACACTTTAAACTCAAATTAAGCTTTTTAATAAATTATTGTGATTAAATCTTGTGTAATCGCTGGAATATTTTACTTATATGTTTAAAAAACACAAATAAGTTCGTGATCATTCACAGACATCATCAAACTGTCAAACACGGTGCGTTGCTTCTTTGAGGGAACAGAAATAATGTCATACACGTGCAGTAGTGTCTACTAGAGGGAGCCACAAGACCGTTTTTGTTAAGAGCCTCAAAAACACTCAAGAATATTATTAAAGTTTGACGTCTTGCCATGGCAACTATATTTAAGATATCACAAAGACATTCACATGTCTACATCTGCAATGTTTGGACATTATAATGAAGAAGTTTGAAGCAAATCGGGTAAAAATAAGATGGTGATCTCAAAGAATTTTGAAAATGACACATTTCCTGCTGCCAATTGGTGGCGCTATATCTTTGACTCATAATAGTCAAATCCATGTGTTCGGCCTCCTACAACAAACACACAGCTGAAGTTTCATAAAAATCTTGCAACGGGAAAACCATTTGAGATATCAAAAATCCCCTGCCAAGTTTGCGTCATCAGTGTGTTGACTTCATGCTGACCGATTTTGGTGGTGATCGGATTAAGCGCGTAGGAGGAGTATATCAAATTCCAGAGCATGCGTTTTTCAAACAACCCATAATAGCTTACTTCCTGTTGAGGCGGCGTACAACTTAGAGCACGAAAGTTGTCAGGCCCAATAGGATCTTCATGTGTACCGAGTTTCATACCAATATGTGCAAGCATGTTTGATATATGGACCAAGTTTTCCGACCCCCTTAATTATCCACATCTATAATCAAAATCGTTTAAAAGCAGCTAGATTCTTTTGGTTTTGATATTGAAGGGGGATAAACAGAGAGTCTTGATTTATTATACTTTAACTTGTCAGTGAACATGCATTATTCCTCTATGATAGAATTTAAGCTTCAGTCCATGTTATCGCCCTGAAATAGTCAATAAGAGTGAACCATCCCTATAAATTTTAGGCCTATTTAAACAGTATTGGTATTATAGCGACGTGCCGCCCAGCACAGGCACAGTGAATTCTGGGCACGCAACTCACTGGGGCTCTTGTGCAGCACACAAATGGATGAACTGGCAAGACATTCTGTCTTTCAATGACCTGTCAAAACCCATTGATGTGATGCCTCTGAAACACAGTATGTTGAGCATTATCTCATCTTAGCCTTCTGTGCAGTTAGGAGCATGGGTCTGTCAGCTGATCAAGATAGACAATATGAGTCATTCTACGAAACGTGTGCCATTTCCATTTTCACTTTTTCTAATGAAAAGTAGTAAAATAAGAAATGTAATTTTTAAAATATGTTTTCCTAATAGTAAAATGTCTCTAAAATGTTTTTGGAAACCATCAATAGAAAGTCTGTAATTTAATTTTTTTAAAAAAAATTTTTTTTTATCATTCTTATACTTTTAATCTTGAAATATGAGTTCGACATTTCAATGGCCTCATTGATTCTACTCAAAACATCATTTCACTTAAATACAAATAAAGTTTACAAATAAACATTTATCTGATTAATCCACACAACAAGAACATCATTCAACATTAATTTATGTAACATTTCATTTCCTTTCCATAAACATTTACAAAATGCCTATAACAAAATTTCCATTACAAAATGACCCTGTGACCCTGTATTAGTTTTTGACACACCCACCAAACAAGAGAAAACGTATCTCAAACCCACTGCACACCGTTTCCAGGAAACCGTTTCAACCCGGAAACCGCTTCATCCCACAAACCATAGCAAAATGTTGGGCACAGTAAGGATTTACCCCTGGTTTTGTTTCTAAGAGACACACAGCGATGGCAACATACTGTTTGATTTGCGATCCTGCTTTGTTGATTCAATTCATTCTTGTAGCCTATCATATTGTTCGAGGTTTAGCACATTTTAATAGTCATATCAAGAAGTAGAACATACTGTATGTATGATTCAGTAACTTGGTTAGGGCTGGGCCAATAAACGATATCATATCAAATTACGATAAAATTTACATCGATAATCATTGAAAAAAATGCTCTCGATATTTTTAATCAGTATGTATTAATCTAACAGCCAATCACACAGCAGAAATTAAGGCGTCAACAGCCAGTCAAGTTTGTAGCTTTTAGCTTGCAAGTAAGCTATTGGCAAAAAAAACTCGACACGAGGAGGAAAAAATGAATGGAAGTGCCAATGAAAATAAAAGCAAAAGTGAAACTAACCATGAGCTATTATCCAAAGATGATGAAATTGTCAATTGAAAAAAAGGTAGCATGAATTCAGTTACAAAGTCATTTTAACCTCAACATCCACTTGGCTCAGTTCAAACTGCAGAGCAGCGCGAGCTCACTATTTTTTTCACTTTGTTTGCTCGCTGATTGGACTCTGTCAAGCGACATCTAAACAATGCTTGTTAATTCAGCAAATTCAATAAATGTCTCTGTGATTTAATCAATTTAAAGTCAGATGAAGATGAAAGTTCTAAAAAACAGGAATAATGCTATGCACAATGATACAGACTTTTCAATCTTCAACACTCCATTATAATTATTTTACTGTACTTTACTGGTCTTTATAATGGATTTACTGTAGAAACACTAACTACAAAGTATTGTGGCAGAAATGTGGGATATTCATATAAAATTTCATTATATTATTAATATAAGGAAGGAAGAAGATAGGGTCAGCGTGACTGGGACTCGGCTTTATTCAGGCTCACAAAAAACGTATAAACGAAAATACAACACAGCTTCACTTATATTCTCAATCACTTTCTATATCGGCAGCAATCCAATCTCCAGTATTCGTTTCAGGCTCCCACACTCAGCCTCCGAGTTCCCAGTCCGTCTCTCTCTCCCCATTCCTTCTCCCGAATGGCCTTTTAAGCCGTCTCTCCACGCCAATTACTGCAACGATACACAGGTGTTAGTTATTATCACTTAACCCACTTACGGACCGCTCCTCTCCTGTCTCTCTCTCCCGCTGCAGCCTTCGCTGAACCACGCCCCCCTCACCACATACCCCCACCGCCCGACTCAGGCCGGGGAGCCCTCCGGCCTGCAGCCCCCCCCCCCCCCATTTCTGGAGAGAAAGTCAGCTACAGCCATCCGTACCCCTGGCCTGTGGACCACCTTGAATTTAAAGGGCTGTAGTGCCAGATACCAACGAGTGATCTGGGCGTTGGTATCCTTCATGCGGTGGAGCCACTGCAGGGGCGCGTGGTCCAAACAGAGAGTGAACTCCCGCCCCAAGAGATAATAGCGGAGAGTGAGAACCGCCCACCTTATCGCTAGACACTCTTTTTCTATGGTGCTGTACATAGTCTCTCTCTTTGAGAGCTTACGGCTGATGTACAGAACCGGCCGCTCCTCACCCTCTATCTCCTGGGACAGAACGGCTCCCATCCCCCTGTACGATGCTTCAGTCTGCAACAGAAAAGGGAAAGAAAAGTCAGGAGAGTGTAAGAGCGGCCCGCCACACAGGGCAGCCTTTAACTGGGTGAAAACCCGCTGGACCGGATCTAGTGCTTCCTTTTTAGTGAGGTCAGTCAGTGGGCTGGTGAGGTCCGAATAATTTGGCACAAACCTTCTATAGTCTCCCGCCAGCCTCCTTTTTGGTCTTAGGACTCGGGCAGGTTGCAACTGCTGCTATCTTGTCAATTTGTGGACGCACCTGTCTGTGACCCAAGTGGAAGCCCAGATACCTGACCTCCACCCGCCCAACTGCACACTTTTTTGGGTTGGCCGTTAGCCCGGCCCCCCTCAGCGATCTCAGGACAGCCCGCAGGTGCTGCATATGCCGCTGCTAGTCGTTACTATAGATAATAATGTCATCTAAATAGGCAGGAGCAAAAATACGCTGAAAAGTGGCCGAAGCCCTGAACAACCCGAAAGGAAGCGTGACAAATTGGTGTAATCCAAACGACGTCATGAAAGCTGTTTTTTTCCTTAGATAAAGGTGATAAAGGGATCTGCCAATATCCTTTTGTCAAATCCAGTGTCGAATAAAATTGAGCAGTAACTAGCTGATCAAGGAATTCGTCAACGCGGCATTGGATATGCGTCGCATTTCAACACAGCGTTCACCTTGCGATAATCCACACAAAATCGAACCGAGCCGTCTGTTTTAGGCACCAAAACTATCAGGCTCGCCCAATCACTGTTGGATTCTTCTATTACTCTCATCTCTAGCATTGCCTCTAATTCAGTCTGGACTACTTTTTTTTGTGTTCAGGCAACCACTACGCCCGGCTTGGTCTCAATGTGGTGCTGGATGAGGTTTGTTCGACCCAGTAGGGGCAAGAACACATCTGCAAATTTTGTTTGCAACTTGGCTACATCAGTGAGATGGGACGGCGAGAGGTGATCTCCTCCTGGGGCAGGGCAAGAGATTGACCTGTGGTGTTTACCTCCGGCCCGAGATCCTCCTCTCCACTCACTGCCGTCGCCAGCTTCACTAACTCCACCTCGAACCATTTTTTAAGGAGATTGAGATGGTAAATTTGATGTGTCCCACCCCTGTCCGTTCGCACTACCTCACATTTGAGATCCCCAACTCGACGTGTGACCTCAAAAGGTCCTTGCCACTTAGCGAGTAACTTGGAACTAGAAGTTGGGAGTAATACAAGCACTTTATCTACATGTGCAAATTGGCGCAAGCTGGTTCCCCTGTTGTACAGCCGACTTTGTTTGTCCTGAGCCTGTAAAAAATTCTCCATAGACAGTCCCCCCCAAAGTGTGGAGTTTGGTTCTCAGGTCCAGGACATATTGACTTTCATTCTTACTGTCCAAGGTCCGTCCTCCCAAGTTTCTCTCAGGAGGTCCAATACCCCATGGGGCTGACATCCGTAGAGGAGTTCGAAAGGGGAAAACCCCGTGGAGGCTTGAGGCATCTCACGCACAGCAAACAAGAGGGGTTCGAGCCATTTATCCCAATTTTTGGCGTCTTTGTGAACAAAGTTTCGCATAATGGTTTTTAACGTGCGATTACATCGTTCCACCAGGCCATCTGTTTGTGGGTGATAGACACAGGTTTGAATCGATTTAATGCCCAATAACTTTTACAGTTCGCGGAGAGTCTATGACATAAACGCCGTGCCTTGATCGGTGAGAATATATTTCGGGATTCCCACCCGGCAGATCGCCGAAATGCTGCGGAGCACCACTGCCTCGGGGTATCGGGTTGTATAATCCACTAAGACCAGTGCAAAGCGATGCCCCCGTGCAGATCGTTCTACTGGCCCGATGAGGTCCATACCAATTCTTTCGAAGGGGACCTGCCTGAGAGGAAGGGGGCACAATGGTGCTTTTGAAGTGGCCGGTGGATTCCCCAGACAAGACGCGCACCACCTGCACACGTTCTCATGAATGCCTGGCCAGAAAAATCGGGTCATTATACGATTAAGTGTTGCCGTCTGTCCCAAATGTCCGGCCATAGGATTACAGTGAGCCGCCTGGAAAAGCATTTCCCGACAGCTCTTCAGAACCAACAACTGAGTTGTATATTTTTTTGACTGAGTGTCTTGGGTCACTCGATACAACCGGTCTTTTACAATGGCAAAATACTGGTAGGAGAGCAGTCGAGCCGGCTGGAGAAGCTGCCCAGGGGAAACAAGGAAGGGGAGAGAGAGAGAAGCCGCTGGTAAGGACTCGCCGACCCTCGGACAAGCCGCTATCTGGTCCTCCGCAGTACCAGCTCCACTGCAGTACCAGCTCAAGAGTTAGGTAGGAATTTTGTCTCACCTGCTGCAGTTACAGTGTCTCCCCAACTAAGAACTAATATTATCCAAGGTAAGGACATAAACCTGGTTACATCACTGCTTCCTTCACCTGCAGTCGATAGACAAATGGTTAGCTGAAAACAGCGGGACTAGTGGTTGTAACGTTATCACTTATCTTTGTGTTGCAGGCCTTGCATACTGCTATACTTCTACTTCTTAGCACTGTTTTGCACATAATGGTACCCAAACTTAATTACTCTTGGTGTAGCGCCTGTTCAGTCACGACTGTCCAAGCTCTTACATTAGCTCTCTCTGTTTGCCTTTCTGCATCATGCTGTTAGGTTGCAATGTGTTCAAAAACAGATATTAATTAAACAAGTTACCTAAAGACAAGGTATTACGAGTCATTTCACTCAAATCCGAGTAAAGTCTCAAGTCACGAATATCAAGTCAAAGTCAAGTCAAGTCTTTTATTAATATTTGTCAAGCAAGTCTTCAGTCCTAAAATTTGCAACTTTAGTCTGACTCGAGTCAAGTCGTGTGACTTGAGTCCCCACCTCTGCTGATTGTTACGTTATCTTGCCTCTCGAATCTTTATAGTATAAAATGGAAGCTCTAGCGCAAGTTCTGCTGGGAAGACTCAAATAGTACATCACTTATTAGTGTAGATCTAACCAGTCATTATCTAACAATTGGAGTAAATAAGATCTGTATGTACACTGGTTGAGTTTGCAGATGCTGATGCCAACTTTCACCGCTATCCTCCCCACCACCACCAGGATGGTCTCCGTCCATACCTCCCAGGGGGTTGGCTACGCCCCTGCCTTCATCTTTAGGCAGGAAATGAGGAGTCCGCAACCCTCAGGATGTAAGCTATGGATGGGGCCTACGCCAAAGAACTTTATCTTACCATATTTTGCTTGCTGATTGTCAGTAAATATCATTTTTACATTATCTTGCCTCCCAAGTCTTTCTGGTAGAACTAACTGTTATTAGATATTAACTTGTTTACTGATCCATTTTGAGCTTACACCCTGGTTAGCCAGTGCTGACTGTGCCATACATTTGGCAAATGTGGACCAAATTGGGTGTAATGTATTCGGGCCATATTTGTTATTTTACACTTTAGGTTCACATTCAGATTTGCCGGTCATTACTGTCCCTCATCTTTTGGAAAACTGGCTCAGATGTATTTTAAGATAACTGGACCAGAATTTGTTGCATTATATGTGTGCCAGTCTAGGCTCACACCCTGGTTAGCCAGTGCTGACTGTGCTGTACCTTTGCCAAATGTGGTCCAAAGTTGGAGTACTGTGTTCGGGCCATACTTGCTATCCCATGTGTGGGCCATTTAGGTTCACGTTCAGATTCGCCAGTGATTAGTGTACCACATCTTTGCGAAAACTTTTGCAGCAACATATGTGGGCCACATTTGGTTTACACCGACTTTCAAGGAACAAACTTTGATGTTGGCTTGGGAAAGCCTTGAAGTGCATCCAGGGGGAAAGTGCATACACACTCATTATGCATTCAGAAGATTAAAGCATCTAAGTTATTTCCACTTTAAGAGGCATTGCCCTTTTAATTGAGAGCTTCAGGCTCGTGACCTGTCTGAATGTGTGTGTGTGCAATGTATGAGGAGAGCACGAATGTAATATAAATGATAATGATCCAAATACAATTTATTTGCAGTAGTTTATATTTTAGTTTTATTTTTTTAAAATCCCTGCATGTGTAAAGATGTAGTTATTTGTATAACTGGGCGCGATCATTATTGGGACACGCTGCGCGTCTCTTTGTGTGACAGAAAATCTTCAAACTCTAAATGAAGCTCTTTAATATGTTATTGTGATCGAATCTTGTCTAATTGCTTGAACGTTTTAATGAATAAGGTTTAAAAAGATTATAAACGAGGATCTTTCATGATTTTGTGATCACTCGCTTTCAGAGAAATGACGCGCGGCTCTTTGTTTAATCCGTTAGGAAATGAAGTTTGCACAGATGCCACACATCATGAAAAAGAAAAGATAAAAGTGGCTGATAGACGCGAGAATGAATGAGCTTCGGGAAGCAATCGCTCTCGATGCGGCGGTTCTGTAATTGTCACAGAAAACCTTCCAAACTCTAAATGAAACTCTTTAATACATTCATGTGATTAAATCTTGTGTAATCGCTTGATCTTTTTAATTATTAGGGTTTTTAAACCTTATTAAACAAGGATCTTTCATGATTTCGTGATCACTCGCTTTCAGAGAAATGACGCGCGGCTCTTTGTTTAATCCGTTAGGAAATGAAGTTTGCACAGATGCCATACATCATCAACACATTAACACTGTCATACACATAAACATTCAAACAAAGAAATGAAAAGAACTTGAAAAAGAAATGATAAAAGAGGCTGATAGACGCGAGAATGAACGAGCTTCGGGAAGCGATCGTTCTCAGACGCGGCGTATCTGTAATTGTCACAGAAAACCTTCCAAACTCTAAATGAAGCTCTTTAATGCGTTCTTGTGATTAAATCTTGTGTAATCGCTGGAATGTTTTAATTAATAAGGTAAAAAAACACATTTAAATGAGTTTGTGATCACTCGTGTTCACAGACATCATCAAACGGTCAATTACGGCTCGCGATCTCTATATGAATGTCTTTCATGTGTTTATTTTCTTGTATGTTGTAGAATCGCTGGAATGTTTTAATAAATAAGGTTAAAAAAGACACATACATGATGACGTGGCCTGAATTGTAAAATGAAAGCAAGCGCTCTCTCCGTCTATAACATGAGAGTGTCCCTTTCGGTCAATACTCGCAATCAGTAAATTAATATTTTTCATGTGTGTCTTTGCTTGTATATTACACAATCGCTTGAAAGTTTTAATTAATTTGATTAAAAAACACATGTAAACAAGGAACTGTTGTGCCTTGTAAAACGAAAGCGAATCTCTCTGAACACCGGGCTCGTGTGCTTCAATGAGTGAACAGAAATAATGTGATACACATGCAGTACTGTCCACAAGAGGGAGCCACGATCCCGTTTTCTGTTCTGTTCTGTCTTATTTTATTCAACTGAAAATGGGATTGTGGCTCCCTCTAAAGGACGGTACTGCACCTCTAGAGGGGGCATTTTTACTTTCCAATGCAAGGAAAAAATGCAATGGGAAAAATATTAAATTTGAAAATTAATATTTCGAGTACTGTAAATGTGATTACTATAAAAAGATATAGCAACCTATATCAAGATAAGATATAAATGATTATGATCCAAATTGGATTTTTTTGCAGAAGTTTATATATTAGTTTTATTTTTTTAAATCCCTGCATGTGTAAAGATTATTATGCGCAATCATTATTAGGAGACGCTGCGCATCTCTTTGTGTGAAAGAAAATTTTCCAAACTCTAATTGAAGCTCTTTAATACGTTCTTGTGATTAAATCTTGTGTAATCGCTGGAATGTTTGAATTAATTAACACATAAACATGACGAAGTGTCCTGAATTGTAAAATGAAAGCTTCTCTCTCCGTCTATAACACGTCTATAACGTGTCTCTTTCTGTCAATACTCGCGTTCAGTAAATTAATCTTTTTCATGTGTTTCTTTGCTTGTATGACATATATCATCAACACATTAACACAGTCATACACAAAAACATTCATACAAAGAAATGAAAAGAACATGAAAAGAAATGATCGCGTTTGATAGACGCAAGAATGAACAAGCTTCGGGAAGCGATCACTCTCCACGCGGAGCATCTGTAATTGTCACAGAAAACCTTCCAAAGTGTAAATGAAGCTTTTTAATACGTTCTTGTGATTAAATTTGTGTAAACGCTGGAATGTTTTAATTAATTAACACATATACATGACGAAGTGTCCTGAATTGTAAAATGAAAGTGAGCGCTCTCTTGACTCAACAGACCCAATGACCATGTTTGTACAATGATCTGATGCAGAGATATAGGTCTTGTTAAACAGTTGCTAGGGTACTTTGTTTGGTTGCTATGGAGTGGCTTGGCAGCTGCCAGTGATGATCATCCAAAGACTGCCTGCCAGTATGAATGATATAAACCAACCCTATGATGTTCAGGTTTGAAGATATCCCTCTTTGGGTTTGGTTGCTAGGGTGCACTAAATGGTTGCTAGGGAATGGCTAGGCAGTTAACAGGCTTAAACTAATAGACTGCATGTGTGCCCAAATCAAAAGAGCCATACTCACGTGTCTCTATGAAGTTTTGATTCATTTAAATCCATCTAATCTATTTTCAATGGAAGTCAATGGGACTTTTGTTGCTAGGGTGCACTAAATGGTTGCTAGGACATGGCTAAGCAGTTAACAGGCTTAAACTAATAGACTGCATGTGTGCCCAAACCAAAAGAGCCATACTCAAGTGTCTCTAGGATGTTTTGATTCATTTAAATCCATCTCATCTATTTTTCAATGGATGTCTTTGAGGTGGTTGCTAGGGTGCTCTAAGTGGTTGCTATGGTGTGGCAATGATGAAGAGTTTAGGTCATTACGGATTGGCTGCTTGATCAGATGTCAAATGAGTGAGAGACAGTAAGAGAGAAAGGGTTCCTCAGGCCCTGCGTGTGTGTGAGTGAGTGAGAAAGTGACAGTTGAGATTCACGGAATGTTCCTGAATTTGAATTTTACAATGGATGTCTATGGGACTTTTTTGGCCGCTTTTTCGTCCGCTGTACGAACATTGTAGGTCCAATCGCTTATAAAAGTCATAGCACACCTCTCCTCAATGAGCTGGTCGATTTGACACCTCATTCATGGGTCTAGGACAAACGGCACGGGACGAGTTACGCACCGAAGTTTTGTCCAGAAGAAGAAGAAGAAGAAGAAGTATGCAAGAGAACAACAATGATGCTTTGCCTTTGGCAAGCACCATTAATAATAAGTTTGCAAGAGAACAAGAATGATGCTTTGCCTTTGGCAAGCACCATTAATAATAAGTATGCAAGAGAATAACATTGATGCTTTGCCTTTGGCAAGCACCAATAATAATAAGTATGCAAAAGAATAACATTGAGCTTTGCCTTTGGCAAGCATCAATAATAACACTGATGCTTTGCCTGTGGCAAGCACCAATAATAATAATAATAATATTAATAATAATAAGTATGCAAGAGAAAAACATTGATGTTTTGCCTTTGGCAAGCACCAATAATAATAAGTATGCAAGAGAACAACATTGATGCTTTGCCTTTGGCAAGCACCATAATAATAATAACTAGAATGTACATTTCCTGAAAGAAATGTGAATGGTGCTTGCAGTGGCAAAATTCGGCACTCGGTCGCTAGGGTGTTTCTAGACAGTTTCTAATTAATGTGTTCTGGGTGGTTGCTAGGCGGTTTCTATGGTAACCAGGGTGGTTGCTAAGATGTTGCTAGGCGGTTGCTAAGGTGTTCTGGGTGGTTGCTATGGAAACCTGGGTGGTTAATAGGGTGTTGCTAGGCAGTTGCTAAGGTACTTGGGGTGGTTGCTAAGATGTTGCTAGGTGGTTGCTAAGGTGCTCTGGGTGGTTGCTAGGGTGTTGCTAGGCAGTTACTAAGGTACTTGGGGTGGTTGCTAAGATGTTGCTAGGGTGACCTAGGTGGTTGCTAGGCGGTTGCTATGGTAACCAGGGTGGTTGCTAGGGTGTTGCTAGGCAGTTGCTAAGGTACTTGGGGTGGTTGCTAAGATGTTGCTAGGCGGTTGCTAGGGTGACCTAGGTGGTTGCTATGGTAAGCAGGGTGGTTGCTAGGGTGTTGCTAGGCAGTTGCTAAGTTACTTGGGGTGGTTGCTAAGATGTTGCTAGGCGGTTGCTAGGGTGACCTAGGTGGTTGCTAGGCAGTTGCTATGGTAACCCGGGGTGGTTGCTAGGGTGTTGCTAGGCAGTTGCTAAGGTACTTTGGGTAGTCACCACGGTGTTGCTAGGTGGTTGCTAGGGTGTTCTGGGTGGTTGCTAGGTGGTTGCTATGGTAACTTGGGTGGTTGCTACGGTGTTACTTGGTGGTTGGTAGTTGTCACAGATAGTTACTATGGAGTTGTATAGGGTTCTTAACATGTTCTCAGCCCACTTTAGGTCTTAGCTAATCAGTATTAGTATGTAGCTATTCACCGCTAGCATGTGTAGCATGTTGAAAGTCCAGTTTGCTAGCATGAGTCAAAAGACCCAACAACCATGTCTGTACGATGTTCTGATGCAGAGATATAGGTCTCGCTAAAGAGTTGCTAGGGTACTTTGTTTGGTTGCTAGGGAGTGGCTAGGCAGCTGCCAGTGATGATCCTCCAAAGGCTGCTTACCAGTATGAATGATATAAACCAGCCCTAAGATGTTCAGGTTTGAAAATATCCCTCTTTGGGTTTGGTTGCTAGGCTGCACTAAATGGTTGATAGGGAATGGCTAGGCAGTTAACAGGCTTAAACTAATAGACTGCATGTGTGCCCATATCAAAAATGCCATACTCGCGTGTGTCTATGATGTTTTCATCCATTTAAATCCATTTCATATATTTTTCAATGGAAGTCAATGGGACTTTTTTCGCCGCTTTTTCGTCCGAAGTTTGTGGCGGAATAAGGAAGAAGAAGAATAATAAGTATGCAGAATAACATGAATGGATGCTTTGCCTTTGGCAAGCACCAATAATAATAATAATAATAATAAGTATGCACAATAACATGAATGGATGCTTTGCCTTAGGCAAGCACCAATAATAAGTATGCAGAAGAACAAGATTGATGCTTGCCTTAGGCAAGCACCAATAATAATAATAAGTATGCAAGAGAATATAAATGGATGCTTTGCCTTTGGCAAGCACCATTAATAATAATAAGTATACAAGAGAATATAAATGGATGCTTTGCCTTTGGCAAGCACCATTAATAATATTAAGTTTAAATAGCATTTCAGTAAGTTGGCTTTTTCAAGCCAACTTAATAAGTTTATATACAATATCAGTAAGTTGGCTCTTTCAAGCCAACTTAATAATAATAATAATAATGATAATAATAAGTACGCAAGAGAATAAGAATGGATGCTTTGCCTTTGGCAAGTACCATTAATAAGTATGCAAGATAATAAGAATGGATGCTTTGCCTTTGGCAAGCACCATTAATAATAATAATAATAATAATAATAATAATACGTATGCAAGAGAACAATAATGGATGCTTTGCCTTTGGCAAGCACCATTAATAAGAAGTATGCAGGAGAACAAGAATGGAGCTTTGCCTTTGGCAAGCACCATTAATAATAATAATAAGTTTAAATAGCATTTCAGTAAGTTGGCTTTTTCAAGCCAGCTTAACAAGATAGAAAAGTTTGTTAAAACAAAATTTAAGTTGGCTTGAAAAAGCCTAGTTAGAAAATCTGAAGCTTAAAGTTTGAAATTGTTTAAGGGTGCGTTCACACTTGTCATGTTTGGTTCGATTAAAACGAACCCTGGTGCGATTGCTCAGTTAGTACGGTTTGTTTGAACATATGTGAACGCTACCATCCGAACCCTGGTGTGGACCAAACAAGCAGACCGAGACTGCTAAAAAGATGGGTCTCGGTCCGCTTCCAAACGAACTCTGGTGCGGTTCGATTGATATATGAACGCAACACGGACCACAGACATGTAAATGAACCAAAAACAGAACGTGATGCCTCAAGATGCGACGCTACAAGTCATCTGATTTGAAGACGCGGAAAAATCAGTGTATCCAAAATGAGTAGGGCAAACGTGGAGCAACAAGGAGGTGAAGTGCCTCATCAATATTTGTTTCTGCATACAACGGAGGAAATCCTGCTGCTGTTTTGAATGTTGTGAACATTTTAGAAGCTCTTCATGAGTTCTCAGCTGGTAGAAATAAAGCATATGTACACGTATAAAATGATGGCGTTTAATCTAGCACACAGCATTGTTTTTAATGTTAGGTAAGCGAGCACTATCGCGAAACATACGTCAAAAGCCGACCAATCGGGTCGTGATTGTATCCCTATGCCTTTGGTACGGTAACTTTAGGTTCGCTGTTAAAAACGTCAGTGTGAACGCTAAACGGACCAGGACTATATGTTTTGTTTTGTTTTGAACCAAACCAACCAAACTACAAGTGTGAACCAAGTTTTCAATTAACAGAAAAACACAGAATTCTTGACATTTTTGCAGATTTATTAAAAAAGAAAAACTAAAATATCACATGGTTCTTGTCACGGAGTCTACCGACACGCCTATCACCAACTCCATGCCTTATCCAATCACGCTCCGCATCACCCGAATTCAAATAACCTGCACCTGTTCCCCATCACTATTACTCACTATATAAGCTCACCTCACAAGCCATTCTGTGTCTGGTCTCGTCGCTAAATGACTCTACAGAATCACCTGTTCGACTTACTTGTCTTCCTGTTCCGTCCATCCTGGCACATACCTGCTGTCTTCTTCTGCCGTCTCAACCATCTACAATTATAAGGAGATCATTCAAGACCTTGCAACTAAGTTCATCACCACTCTGAGACTGTGTTTCAATACCTGCATCTGTTCATTTGTTCCATGTTGCTGTTGTGTTTTAAATAAACACTTTGTACTTACCATCCTCCTTGTCTGGGTCTGACAGTTCTAAGAATTCAGACCCTTTGCTGTGACACTCATATATTTAACTCAGGTGCTGTCCATTTCTTCTGATCATCCTTGAGATGGTTCTACACCTTCATTTGAATCCAGCTGTGTTTGATTATACTGATTAGACTTGATTAGGAAAGCCACACTCCTGTATATAAGACTTACAGCTCACAGTGCATGTCAAAGCAAATGAGAATCATGAATTGTGGCTAGGTACAGATCGGGCCAAGGTTACAAAAAAAAATTCTGGTTTCTAAGAGCACAATTGCCTCCACAATCCTTAAATGGAAGATGTTTTGGACGACCAGAACCCTCCCTAGAGCTGGCTGTCCGGCTAAACTGAGCTATTGGAGGAGAAGAGCCTTGGTGAGAGAGATAAAGAAGAACCCAAAGATCACTGTGGCTGAGCTCCAGAGATGCAGTCAGGAGATGGGAGAAAGTTGTAGAAAGTCAACCATCACTGCAGCCCTCCACCAGTCGGGGCTTTATGGCAGAGTGGCCCGACAGAAGCCTCTCCTCAGTGCAAGACACATGAAAGCCTGCATGGAGTTTGCTAAAAAACACCTGAAGGACTCCAAGATGGACTCCTCTGGTCTGATGAGACCAAGATATAACTTTTTTGCCTTAATTCTAAGTGGTATGTGTGGAGAAAAGTGCTCATCACCTGTCCAATACAGTCCCAACAGTTTTTCAGCTGCAGGGACAGGACGACTGGTTGCAATCGAGGGAAAGATGAATGCGGCCAAGTACAGGGATATCCTGGACGAAAACCTTCTCTAGATTGCTCAAGACCTCTGACTGGGCCGAAGGTTTACTTTCCAACGAGACAATGACCCTAAGCACACAGCTAAAATAACGAAGGAGTGGCTTCACAACAACTCAGTGACTGTTCTTGAATGGCCCAGCCAGAGCCCTGACTTAAACCCAATTGAGCATCTCTGGAGAGACCTAAAAATGGCTATCCAGCAATGTTTACCATCCAACCTGAAAGAACTGGAGAGGATCTGCAAGGAGGAATGGCAGGGGATCCCTGAATCCGGGTGTGAAAAACTTGTTGCATCTTTCCCAAAAAGACTCATAGTTGGATCAGATCAAAAGGGCGCTTATACTAAATACTGAGCAAAGGGTCTGAATACTTAGAACCATGTGATAATTCAGTTTTTCTTTTTTAATAAATCTGCTAAAATGTCAATAATGCTGTGTTTTCCTGTCAATATGGGGTACTGTGTGTACATTAATGAGGAAAAAAATGAACTTAAATGATTTTAGCAAATGGCTGCAATATAACAAAGAGTGAAAAACTTAAGGGGGTCTGAATACTTTCCGAACCCAATATATAAAAGATTTGGGGGGGCTCTTATTTTGGAATGCAACATCAGAATGTCCTGAAATGGTGCAGTTGACACTGTGAGAAGGTGTCCTCTCCACGTGAGGTGAAATCAGTCTGTGGAAACAAGGATTTTCTTTTTTAAGATTTTTTTTAATGTGTGGACAAACCAACGTATATTTGAGACTTGGAAGGCTCTTATTTTGGATAACAACATCAGAATGTCCTGAAATGGTGCAGTTGATACTGTGAGAAGGTGTTCTCTCCACCTGAGGTGAATTTGGTCTGTGGAAACTAGGACTTTTTTTTTTTTAAGAATTTTTGAATGTATGGACAAACCAACGTATATATGAGTTTTAGGGGGCTCTTATTTTGGAATGCAACATCAGAATGTCCTGTAATGGCACAGTTGACACTGTGAGAATGTGTCCTCTTCACCTGACATGAAACTAATTTGTGGAAACTAGGGTTTTTTTTAATGAATTTTTGAATGTATGGAGAAACCAGCGTATATGAGTTTTAGGGGGCTCTTATTTTGGAATGCAACATCAGAATGTCCTGAAATGTTAACACTGTGAGAAGGTGTCCTCTCCACCTAAGGTGAAATTGGTCTGTGGAAATGAGGACTTTTTTGTTTTTTACAGTGAGGTGTACTATCCTTTTCAAGTGAAAGTGGGCTTTATATATTATATTTATTATAAATAATTGTAATATTTGTTTATATAGTTATTTATTTTCATTTATTCAGACATACTGAATGTATAAATGAATGTGATCTCGTTTTTACTAAGGATTGCTTGTTTTCAGATCCGTTCTCTGACGGTTTTACCGTAATGGCCAGTGTATGCCCGAACCCCGAAATATAGTGGCGGCTAGATTAACCGCTCATTTCGCGGCGGCGGCTGGCTTGACTGCAGTTCGTGGAGGGTCTAAAATGACTCATACTGGCTCACAGTGGAACTGGACTACACACCCAAACACGATGATGATGGTGATCCCGCGGACGCATTTCGGAGAGGAAAAACAACTTCTGTTTTCATCCTGAGCCATGTAACATTGGCACCGACATGTAGACATACCGTTTAGACTCGTTTGATTTACCGGGAGTTTATTATTATTATTATTATTCTCTTTTCTTTCTTTTTTTTTCATCTGGGGAATCTTTTATCCTCTTGAACAAAAGCACTTGTATTACCAAGCAAGGATGCCTGATCTCCTGGGTCTGTATATTGGGATGGAGGTGTTCATTGCCCTTTCCTCTGTCATTGGGAATGTGATGGTGGTCTGGGCTGTGAGAATCAACCGATCTCTACGTGACACAACTATTTACTTCATCGTCAGCCTGGCTCTTGCGGACATTGCTGTCGGAGCGCTTGTCATTCCTCTGGCTATTACCATAAGCATCGGACTGAAGACTAATTTTTACAGCTGCCTGCTCGTTGCATGTACTGTACTGGTACTAACACAAAGTTCAATTCTCGCCCTCCTGGCTATTGCTATTGACCGCTATCTGAGGGTCAAGATACCAATGAGGTAATACGATTTTTAGTTGCTTATTAATTTCACGGGGAATTATTTCATATTACCAGTTCTGTTTTATTTGGTAGGGTGAGTCTTGAAGAGTCTAATTTCGTCCTTACACAACTTGAGACTTTAAAAAGGTCATAAATCAGAACAGAAACCTTAAATTCACAAAGTAATGATATTGAATGTTGCATTAGTATTGCAAAAAAAACTTTAATATTTTCCTTAGTATTATTTTTTTTCTAATAGAAATATTTAAACGTCTTAATCAAGAACAAATGAGTGGAAATTTCCCTTTTTTGTCTGAGCCCATTGGCAGATATTAATTTGTTTTAATAATAAACTCACTTCATTTTAATTATTTTCACAGAAAACAAGACTTAACTGTATATCTCCCATAAATTATTTCATCTTGAATTAGACATTTGCACTGGAAGACAAAAATACTTTGGGAAGAACATCACTTTTTTGCAGTGTGATCAGAGGGTAAGTAAACTAAATTTTACTTGTGGAAAAAAAAATATATTTTCACAATGGACAGGAGCAGAGGTATTCAAGCTACTTCATTGTAAGAGTTGGATGTTGTATTTTGCTACTCATTGTGTTTCACATTTCAATGTAATGTAGACATTACATTTAGAGAACATACAAATATATTTTACTTAAATGTTCTTTACTTGGTATTAAATTCTTAAAGACGTGATATAACCTGCAGAAAATCATGGGTTTTGCGAATTGGATCAACTGAATCATTTGAAAGATCGAAATTTGAAACTGTGTTAAATAGTTTTTTGTAGGCCTGACATATTCAGTCACAATTCATTGCCATCACATGGAAAATACATTCTTCAAAATGTCTCTTTTGTATTTCATGGAAGAAAGTAAGATATGTGAGTTGAAACAAAAGGTTGAGTTTCATTTTTGGGTGAACTTTCCCTTTATGGTAGATATTCTCAAAATAGAAAACAAATAAGTATATTATTCCGATTAACATGTACACAAAATTGTTCTGAACATCACATGGAAATTGTAATTTAGAGAACTATAAGTGTTCTATGTATTTATGTTCTGGACTCAGTTTTTCATCTGCCACATGTCTGTTTGTTTTCAGTTTTCCCTCCACTTGTTAGTTTTCTAGGTTACCATCATTGTTGTTTCAGTCATGTCAGCTGTTTGTCTCCAATTACCCTTGTTTGATCCCTTTTGTAAGTCCTGTGTTTCCTCTGTCCCATGGTCAGTCATTGTTAATGTTTAGTGTGTCTTGTATGGATTATTTAGCCTACCCATTAAACCTTGTTCTATCGATTCCTCGTTCATATTCTCATTTGTGACCTACAAGTTCGAAACAATAAGAAACAATGTGACAATGAGAAATTTTGAGTTGTAGCATTTTTGCTGGAACTGATAAACTTTCAGACCATGAAATAATGTTTGCTCTGGGTAGGTTTTCCTTGTGCTGCAAAGCTTCTGATTTTATTGCTGTGTTAGGAAATCCACTTTCAAAATCACCTTCAAACCATGAATCTTAGACTTTAATACTCTGTCCTGACCATGGCCTCCTTCCATTTGATGTGAAGTTGGAGTTACAGAGTTTAAACAATTGTTTTAATTAGGTAGAAAGACCATTATGCAGCATTTCTTCTGTTGTCCCTGAAGAACAGGTAAAATTACATCCTCTTTCTTAATTTTGAGTAATGAGTAAGTAAGATTATAACCTTCTAATCTGAGTTTTTGTGAGGTAATTAATTACAATAGACAAGTGCATAGTCAAACAAGCAACTAGTGCCAGTTGCCAGCTAAGTGGATGGCATGGTTCACTAGCCTCATTTGTGTTGTCTGAAAAGACCTATTGCTTTTCACAGGCAAGGGATTGTAAATAAATCAAAACTTAATCCTTCCCAACAGAATGTGTGGATTATCGCTCTTTAATTTTGATTTCCACGCAATTAATCACAGGGATATCAGATATTTTTCCCCAGATAAACCGCACTTGATTTTCCAAAAGTGATTTTGAAGGTACTTCTCTTGTTGGGTTTTTACTTCCTCCAGAAATAAGCCTAATCTTAGTTATTTTTTACCATTCAGCATTCTTTACGTAAGGTTTCTATTTTCTCTTACTGTTTTATAGACTGTAATAGCCAGGTTCCAGAAGTGAAAAACCCAATAATTTTCTCCATATTATCTAACTGATTTTAAACGATAACCAGTAAAACTTTAAAGATGACCTACTGTGAGGTTGTTGGGATATGGTTTTGTTGAAGTCATCACCCTGAATTATTTTATTTGTATAGATATTTAAATTAAAAATAAATAAATACAATACAATACATTACCCATGATTTCTGCAAAAAATCACCAGTTAGACAATGGAAACAATCAAATTGTACCAAAAGAACTCTTTAGTTCCCGGCCTGCCCAAAACTGCAAATGATTATATATATTTAATTCAGTTATGTAATTCGCAATGCTTCATTAGATTGTAGTTCTTTCCTCATTAAAGTACACAGTAGCTGCTTTTCAACTGTCGGGCTAGTGCAAGTCAGGGCTGACAACGTGCCGCGCTGGGCCAATAGCCTTGGACCTCAAGCACCGAGGCCAAAATCAAGTTCTCCCGCAGCACTTTCCTAAAACCTCACCATTTCACCAGCTGACTGAAAACTTGCTAGATCGCAAAATGAACATGACAGGTGCGAACATGTGGTCTTTACTTAAAGACTTAAGATTCCATCATCAGTATTTGACCAATGTTTTACAATTAAAAAAATGTTACAGTAACAGTAATTTATTAATTTGTCAGGAGAGCACTTCAGTCAAGCTGAATCTAACTGATATTTACCATTTCACATAAAAAGAGAACACATACATATTCCGCTTTACCTGCTTCCATTTATCTACGATAACAATAATGCACAAAATGACTTCATTAATGTCATGGTCACAGCTTGTTTCACTACACTTCCCAGCATCCTTCACTTCCTTCACCTGCACGCCATCTGCAATTACCAGTGCAGTCACCGCACCTGATCATCGGCACTCCATCATTTAAGATCTCTGTTCCTGCAATTCTGGGTCTGGTCTTGTTGCTGCACACGTGGTGGATACACGGCGCTGCATACGTCGTTACTACACGTTGCTACTAGCGTCTCATGGAGACTACACAGACCTACCTATTACCTACCGTCCTTCCAGTCCTGTTCCTGTGATCTTCTACCTGTTCTTCGGTGTCTAAGCTCTGTTGTGTTCGTCTGTCACCTTCACTACCAGCCATCACCTGCAACATGGAAACCGCCAGTTACATACCTGAAGCCAAGTTGCCAAAGACTGTTACACTTTGTGTAACTCAGACTATTAGGCTGAAATCACCTGTTCTTCTTTACTTACCACTGCCTGCAAATAAACTGTTTTATACTCACCATCTGTCCTCGTCTGTGTCTGACAGAAGACCAGACCTCAAAAAGAATAAAGACAATCCAGCCGCAATTTGTTCACATTCACAGCAGCCCCTTTGATGATAGCACCATCAAGATGTTGTATCAGGTTGGAGTAAACTTTGTGGATCCACGGGAACTCCCCAATCTCGCCAGCCTGGACTGGAGTGAGGCCATCTAGAGAGCTTTGTTCCCCAGTTTGGCTACTACCAGTCCACCACAGTGATATTTTTGCATTCCTGAACCTTCACCCATCATTACAGCCCGTCCAACATCACTTCCTGTCATGGCTGCTGCCATTCCTGACTCTCTTCCCATCGCGACCGCCGCCATGCCCGAGCCCTTAGTGAAGATGGCTGCCATCATGCCTGAGCCCTCAGGTGAGATGGCCTCCGCCACGCTGGAGCCCTCGGGTAAAATGGCCGCTGGGAGTCTAGAGAAGACTCCCGTCCTTATCCCTGAGCCCTGTCCAGAACCCGCAGAAGACCTGTGGCTGATAGACTTCTGGACAGAGCCTACACCTGTATGTCCAGAGCCCATGCCAAAAATAGAGCACGTACCTATTCGGTTGTGCCTTTTGCCATTTATTTGTGACCACAGGAATGCACAAAACAACTCTATTAAGGCTTTTTAATTGATAAAATTTCATTTTCACATCACATTTCTTTAGAAAGAGTGAGCATATTGAAGGATTGTTTGTTTCTATTAACTTTAGTACTGTAATTAACTGCATTCTTTTTTGTCTCTTAAAGTGTGACCCAAAGCCATCATCAGGCTACAGTCCCGATGAGGTTTTTTTGCATGTTAATGGCAGGCAGTTTATGGCAGGAGGTCCTATCAGGTCATCATTAGGTTACAGTTTATGGCATATTTGTTACCTAGTCTCACACACTGGACATTAGGTTAAGATTCTTGAAGGTCGACACATTAACATTACTGCTGAAGAACTGAGCTACATTACTACCCTCAATAAATTCTTCTCTCCTCAAGAACTCTGGTCAAGCTTACTTATTTTATGCACTAGAGAAATCTAATACATTGGCGAGCCACCCAAATAACTGATTGGCCACTAAAGCAAAATCTAACAATTTATATCAAGTTTCCACAAAATTATGCATTCTGAGCAAGTTTGAGCAATCTCTCCAGTCTCACTACACTGTTATCCTTTCAGCCAAGATAAGAGAGGGAGCTCACGGACAGAAAACAGGAGTTGTATGACTTAACCAGAGTATATGTAATTTATGACATATGCGGATGCAACAGTTGGTTATCAACAAAGGCTCAGGGAAGAGACAGATGAAAAATGAAACCAAATACAAACACGATTATAATCATATATGATTAAGTTCTTCAAGCAGTCTCTGGTATTTTCCATAAACATATGGGTACAGTGGGATGAACAAGTATTTCACTCCTTACCTGTATTAACTGCACCTGTTTGAACTCGTTACCTGTATAAAAGACATCTGTCCACACGCTCAATCAAACAGACTCAAACCTCTGCACATTGGCCAAGACCAGAGAGCTGTGTAAGGACATCAGGGATAAAATTGCAGACCTGCACAAGGCTGGGATGGACTACAGAACAATAAGCAAGCAGCTTGGTGAGAAGGCAACAAATGTTGGCGCAATTATTAGAAAATGGAAGAAGTTCAAGATGACAGTCAATCTCCCTCAGTCTCAAAGAAAACCATTAATAACACACTACGTCGTCATGGATTAAAATCCTGCAGTCCACGCAAGGTCCCCCTGCTCAAGCCAGCGCATGTCCAGGTCCGTCTGAAGTTTGCCAATGACCATAAGGATGATCCAGAGGAGGAATGGGATAAGGTCATGTGGTCTGATGAGACTAAAATAGAGCTTTTTGGTCTAAACTCCACTCGCCGTGCTTGGAGGAAGAAGAAGGATGAGTACAACCCCAAGAACACCATCCCAACCATGAAGCATGGAGTTGGAAACATAATTTTTTGGTGATGCTTTTCTGCAAAGGGGACAGGAAAACTGCACCATATTGAGGGGAGGATGGATGGGGCCATGTATCACGAGAACAACCTCTTTCCCTCACTAAGAGCATTGAAGGTGGGTCGTGGCTGGGTCTACCAGCATGACAATGATCCGAAAAACAGAGCCAGGACAACTAAGGAGTGGCTCCGTAAGAAGCATCTCAACGTCCTGGAGTGGCCTAGCCAGGCTCCAGACCTGAACCCAATAGAAAATCTCTGGAGGGAGCTGAAAGTCTGTATTGCCCAGCGAGAGCTCCGATACCTAAAGGATCTGGAGAAGGTCTGTATGGAGGAGTGGGCCAAAATCCCTGCTGCAGTGTGTGCAAACCTGGTCAAGAACTACTGGAAACGTATGATCTCTGTAATTGCAAACTAAAAACTACAAACTTGTTTCTCTACCAAATATTAAGTTCTGTTCTTCTGATGTATCAAATACTTATGTCATGCAATAAATTGCAAATTAATTACTTAAAAATCATACAATCTGATTTTCTGGATTTATTTTTAGATTCCGTCACTTACAGTTGAAGAGTACCTATGATAAAAATTACAGACTTCTACATGCTTTGTAAGTGGGCAAACCTGCAAAATCGGCAGTGTATCAAATACTTGTTCTCCCCACTGTATTTATTGTATGGTTAGCAAAAGTAGCCTTTAGCATCACATAAATATATTTCTGCCTCAAACAGTGATCAACGTCCCTATCAGGTTGTAAATCAGAAGTTATTTTAAACACTCACTGGTGTCAGAAAATACGGGGTTTTTTTAGCTAAAAATTGGATTAAATGTCTAAAATGTTGAGGTTAGCTATTAGCCTGACATGATAACAAGGGATACAAGCCCTGGCATGCACTAGTATGCTCTTTAAGCCCAACAGTGGAAACATGGCTAGTCTTGAACCTTTGTCTTTTTTTCAGATTTTCATATACTTTTTGCTTCAAAAAGTTTAACATTGTAATTTTGTCATTCACATTGTAGCTGGTTTGTTTGGTTCATGGCACTTTCTAAAAATCTATATGGGAAAATACTTCTGGAACCAAGGCCCGTTTGTTTGTTTGAAAACTTTAGTTTTTTTTTTCTTTGTTTGTTTGCTTGTTTCTACAGCTATAAAAGAGTGGTGACTCCAAAGCGTGCAGGGATTGCAGTGGTGGTGTGCTGGATTGTGGCCATCGTAGTCGGCCTAACGCCCATGTTGGGATGGAACAATCTGGAGAAGCTACGACAGACCAACGGCACTGTTGGTGCTGACCTTCTCGTAACCTGTGAGTTTGAGAATGTCATCAGTATGGAGTACATGGTCTATTTCAACTTCTTTGGCTGGGTGCTGCCATCACTAATCCTCATGTTGCTCATTTACACCGAGATCTTCTACATGATCCACAAGCAGCTCAACAAGAAGGCCACTGCCAACCAGACCAACCCCACTCGGTATTATGGGAAAGAACTCAAGCTGGCAAAATCTCTTGCACTGGTGCTCTTCTTGTTCGCTGTTAGCTGGTTGCCATTGCATATTCTGAATTGCATCACTCTCTTCTGTCCTAGTTGTGACTATTCCATGTGCCTTCTATATGTGGCTATCTTGCTCAGTCATGGTAACTCCGCTGTCAATCCCATTGTTTATGCATTCCGTATTAAGAAATTCCAGAATGCTTTTGTTAAGATCTGGAAACAGTATGTGTGCTGCAGAGAGAGAAGACTGCGGCACAATGATATCTGACTCTAGGCTAAACGGGTATTAGAATCATAGTCCTATTTTTATCACTTTTTAAAACATGATGTTTGTGAAGAGCACGGCAGGCGAGAGCCGTGTGGGAATGGTGCGAGGCCGGTGACGCGAGAGATAATGAGCTTCGGCTGCTCGGTGCACCGGTCTCGTATCTCTCACGGAGGAGCTCCGGAAGCATAAAAGAGGAGCGACGACAGTGAAGGACGAGAGAGGACCAGGCCTGGACTTTATGTTGTGTTTTATTTTGTTTTGTTTTTACTTTCGTTTTATTGTTTGGTTATTTTATTATTAAAGTATGTTGAATGTTTGCCGGTTTCCGCCTCCTTCTTCCCGTACTAACAAACTGTGTTACGTTGGTGCCGAAACCCGGGAGGAAGGAGGGACATGCTGTCGAAGAGCCCTCTCTGCTGAGGGGGATCGCGGTGCTGAGGAGGTCAGGCAGCGTGGGAGCGTGAAGACCGCGAGTGGCTGCCCGAGGCGGTGGTGCTGGAGCGACTGAGCAACAGGTGGGACGGAGAGCTCACTGCCGTGCCCCTGGGATGAGGTGGGGTGGCTGCCGTCCAGGAGGGAGCAGAGGAGTTGCCGCTGTTCGCCGTGGGCCGGAGCCTGCTGCCTTGCGCCATGACGAGGGGGGGGACACGCTGCCGGCTGCCCTCAGCTGGAGGAGCCATCGCCAACTGCCAGGGGGCGGAGGAGGATCGGGCCGTCCACCGAGCGTCCAGTACCATCGCATGGCACCGCGAGGAAGAGCCTCTCAGCTGGCTGAGGACCGAGCGGCAGTGTGTCTGGGAACCGGACCACAAATTTTTTTTTTTCCTCTCTCCACTCTTTCGTCTTTGTCGCTCCTTGTGCTTCCGTCTCCTTTTCTCTCGTCTCGTCTGTCCTTACCCCCAGGTGCTGCGGCCGCCGAGACTGGCCCCCGGGGGGGAGTAAGCGCAGTCTCGTGGGTACCCCCCGGCCTGCGAGGGGCGATGGGGGTATGTGACGAGCAGGGCAGGCGAGAGCCTTGAGGGAACGGCACGAGGCCAGTGATGGGAGAGATAATGAGCTTCAGCTGCTCGGCGCACCGGTCTCGTATCTCTCACGGAGGAGCTCCGGAAGCATAAAAGAGGAGCGACGACAGTGAAGGACTAGAGAGGACCAGGCCTGGACTTTATGTTGTGTTTTATTTTGTTTGTGTCGCCTTTTTACTTTCGTTTTATTGTTTGGTTATTTTATTATTAAAGTATGTTGAATGTTCGCCGGTTCCCGCCCCCTTCTTCCCGTCCTAACGAACTGTGTTACAATGTTATAGATTAGTTTTAAAGGGTAATGCAGTATGGGATATATGATGTGAGTTGTGAGAATATATATGCCACAAAAATGGACAATCAGACATTACTGGAAATGTTTCCTTGAAAACCAAGTTAATGGTGCATAGAATTAATTGCATCATTTGTGAGTAATGAAAATGGCCTGTTTTAGAGCTATAGCCACACAGTACAAATGACATTCAAATGTGTTGAAAAAGCTTTATTTGATTATGGTTTTTGATGGGCTTAATTTGAATGTCTATCCGAATAAAGGGCTTCTTATAATGAGTGTAAAATTGCAGACTGTCAACAAATACGAGTATACTAAACTACACACTTCTCTTATAATAGCATCTGTGGACTTTGAGAAAGCATGATGAGAATCTGATCTGAGGTCATTTTAAATGCCAGCGAATTCATATTTTGAGAAGAGTGAGACATGGTTTATCATTTGCTGCTTTTCAAGATGACCGCAAGTAGCAGGCAGCAAGACCCATGTATTTGTCATAATTTACTCAAACTCATGTAATTCCAAACCTGTTTGACTGTCGTTCACAAAAGGAGACATTAAAATAAATAAATAAAATAAATGGCTGTACGATTGTTAATAGAATTTTCATTTTTGGGTGAACTATCCCATTAACCCTTTCATGCATGAAATATGACAACCTTTGTCAGGATTTTTTTTTTAATTGGTTTTTTTTGTTTGTTTTTTATGTGTTTTTATTGCTCTAAGGGAATGAAAAACAAGGTCTGGGGCCCATTTAAGAAAGGAGGTTAAGTGAAAACATGTTAACCCTGAAAGAATGGAAACTCTGGGTTTTCCATTTCAGAAATGGATGTGTACTAAACCCAAGAAAGCAGGGTAAGTCAAGCCCATTTCTGAAAGGGAGGTAACTTAGAATCAGTCACCATATGTGTTGAGAGCCTAGTCGAGAGCCTAACCTAGTCGAGAGCAGCTTTTCTTTAGTAAACCCAGACTTTCTTTTGGTCTCCTGCCCCTTTTTAAAGTGCAAGCAATGTTTAAATACTGTTTTTACGCCATAAAAATGCTTTTCTTGCTGAGAATCTTTGTCTTATTTAAAGTTTAAATATCTAAAAATTCTTTAATCAATATGCATTTTATATATAAGGAAATGATATAACATATTTTTAGTCTTGTTTTCTGAGGTGGAATCTAAGTTAAGTGCATTTTTAGTGCAAATGTGCAATAAAGTGCAATACTAACTCCTGCCACCAATGTCACACAATGTTAAAAATGTAAGGCATATAGAACTGGCTTGTGACGCGATTGAACCAGGTACTAGTCCGCCTTTTGCCAAGCTCGCTCTTCTCCCTTTTCCCATCACATATCACATCAGAAAAGCTTTTTTTTCATACTTCCGGTGACGTCACGGAGATGGCAAACGCCTGAAAGTTAAGCTCCGTCGGATTGTTGTAATAAATCCCGATTTACATACTCAATTTAGGTATAACCAGAGTTTTTAGAAATGAGTACGACAACAAGACTCAAGAATGCTTCTAAAAATGAAAATTCGAGAGAAAGAGACGATAAAAAAACGATCACCTAGCCCGACAGACATGCTAAAGCTAACCCACGTGCTCCTGAACTTTCTGAATTGATGGAAGAATTGAAATCGTTAAGAAAAGAAAATCAAGAGGGGCATAAACAAACGAAAATATCACTGATAAAATTAGAGACCTCGGGTGAGAACTTAAAAGGCCAAATAAACAGTTTGGAGAGCAGAATCGGGGAGACAGAGGAACGGATAAATGTTGCTGAGGAAACTGAAATGAGACATGAAAGGGCACTCCGATATCTCCTGGAACATGAGGCAGATCTTACAGGTAGATGCGAAGACCTGCAAAATAGACTTCGTCGGAACAATCTGCGAATATATCAAGTTCCCGAGGGCTGCGAAGGAGAAAAAACAGCGGAATTTGTACCACAGTTCTACAGCTATCTCCGGATATGGATATAAAGATTGAAAGAGCACACAGGCAATCTTAAGGCAAGCCTGGTCACAAAAGCAGATCCTGTACAAGACAAAACGGATCCACTTTGATAATGACTACTCGCCTGAGTTGCTGAGGAAAAGAGCAGAGGTGCAAGATGCAATGAAACAGGTCAAGATGAAGAATGTGTGAGCGCAGTGCATCTATCCAGCGCAGATAAGGATCTACCTGGAGACAGGAGTAAAAACCTTTCCTACCCTGATGGATGCTGCACTACCGCTGTGGAACCTGGGAATCAAAGTTCGAGTGGATGAACGGGACCGACAAGTAAGAGAAATATCGAGGGCTAGATGGTCAGTGCAGGGTAAAGGTGGACGTGGAGTGAGCACAGCGTTGCCCGACGCGGATCTTCAGGCATTTTTACAGAAGGATTGATCCGTTTAAAAATATGTAAACAGTACATTAAAACTGGATATTTCTGCTTCAGAATGTGAGTAAACTCTGGTTAAATTATAGAAGAGAGCGATACTTTGTTGAGATCCATATGTTTTTTTTTGTTTGTTTGTTTTTCTGCCCCTCTCTTATTCATTTTCGGGATAATAAGTCTTTTTTTAATTGACGGATACTTGGAATTTTGAGTGGAAATCACTCTTGGAGGCGGCTGTGTTTCAATAACATAATGGCTGCACGCACCCGGTGCACTTTTGGTACCCCAGGGAGTCAGCGTCACAATTCCCTGCTCCCATTCCATAGGGATTTGGCCTGTGAAACGACAGCTCGGCCGAATGGATGTGTGGAAGTCTTGTTCATGTATATAGTTCGTGTTTTTTTTGTAGGCTATATGTTAAATATCTGCCCCTGACAGGTTTTTTTTTATTTATTTTTTTACTATCACTGGAACATGTTGGTTACCAACACACCCAATTAAAAGAAAGAAGATATTTAATCAACTTAAAAAATGCAATGCTCTTTTGCATTGCTTCAAGAGACCCACCTCTCTGATGGGGAACATCTAAAATTGAAAAGGGAATGGGTGGACCAAATTTACAGTGCCTCATATAACAAGGGGAAGAAGAGAGGTGTTGCAATCGTGTTTGCCAAGTCAGTATTTTTAATGTGGAGCATGTATACAAGGATAAAGAAGGGAGATACATCATGGCAGTTGGAACAATTTCAGGCAAAAAAATTACGATTCTTAATATTTATGCGCCTAACGAAGACTATCCACAATTTTTCAAGAATGTTTTCTCTCTGTTGGCACAGAAGGGTGAAGGAATGTATTTAATCGACAGGGACTTTAACTGTGTATTAGATAGTCATGTGGATAGGTTACCAGCAGATAAGGGACCACAGTCAAAAAAAGTAAAAGCCCTTTTAGGAATAATGAGAGAATTGGGTCTAACAGATATTTGGTGACACTTGCATCCAAGGGAGAAGGATTTTAATTTCATGTCACATGTACATGGCAGTTACTCTAGAATAGACCTTTTTTGTACATCTAAAGCAGATTTACACAGTATTACAGAATGTCATATAGATCCCATAACCATATCTGATCATGCTCCAGTCAGGTTAAAACTTCAGTTAGGACAAGGTAAACAATTTAAATACTGGCGATTAAATGTATCAGTGATAAATGACTGTAAGGTCAAAGAAGAAATAAGACAACAATTGACTGAATACTTTGATATTTATGACAATGGACTGGTCACTCCATCTATTTTGTGGGAGGGAGCCAAAGCAGTGATGAGAGGCAAAATAATAGAGATAACATCCAGGAATAAAAAACTGAGATTAGCTAAACTAAATGAGATAGAAGAAGAAATCAGAAAACTAGAAATTGAACATATGCAAACAGGTAAAATCAAAACTCTAGAATGTTTAAAACAGGAAAGAAAGAAATTGGATGATTTGCTCACATATAAAAAAGAAGGGGCACTTAGATTTGTAAGTAGAAAATATTATGAAATGAGTAAGACAAGCGTGAGATCACTGAAGACGGCGAGAGCGCGTGAGTGTTTAATACCCGTTTCTGCTGTATTGCTAAGTTATTATTTGCTACTAGGAAGGATTCGTTTCAATTCTTTACTTATTTGTATGTTTGCGCTTTTGACTTGTACTTGTTTGTAATTGTATTCGCTGCCATTTAGAAGAACTGTAGCAGTTGTTAGTTTGGCATTGCAGGGCTGTGCACTTAAGTGCTGTACGTGTGCTTCCTGCAGTAGTTTCGATTTGGCCCATTCGCGGCGAAACTCTTTTGCTGAGCTAATTGTTAGGGCGGACACAGCTGTTTTCACTAATACGTTGGTAAGAAAGCTATTTATTTAGTGTGTCTGCGCTGTCGCGGAAGCGTTCAGCCATCGTGTTCAGCCTCCTCATGTGAAGACCAACTCTACCTGCGACTCTACCTGCGACTCTACCTGCGCAACTCCCCCTCCCCTTTTTCTTTGCTCCAATACTCAACATGTGCTTTCAATACATTCCTGTTATCACTCGCCTACGCACCACTATCACCCATAGAAGGCAGCACAACACTATTAACCTGCGTCCTATTTACTCCTCCACTAACAAACCTCTATCTGTTTCTGTAGGCCTATGGAATTGTCAGTCAGCTGTTAACAAAGTTGACTTCATTCCAGCCTTTGCCACTAACTCAACTCTCAATAACTTAGGCATGACTGAGACATGGATTCGTCCAGAGGACTCCTCAACCCCCGCTGCTCTTTGTAACAACTTCACTTTTACTCATAGCCCTCATCAGTCAGGAAGAGGAGGGGGCACAGGTTTCCTCATTTCTAACAATTGGAAATACTTCACTCACCCTGCTCTATGCAACAACTATTCTTTTGAATCTCATGCCATTACAATTACATACCCTGTCAAAATTCATCTTGTACTCATCTATCGCCCCCCAGGTCAATTGGGTACCTTTGTCGAGGAATTGGACATGCTGCTGTCCTCATTCCCAGACGATGGCAGTCCTCTTGTACTACTGGGCGAATTCAACATTCACCTTGACAAACCTTATGCTTCTGACTTCCTCTCTCTCCTAGCCTCATTTTATTTCAACCGACTCATCACCACAAGCACCCACAAATCTGGCAACCAATTGGACCTGATCTACACACATAACTGTATCACTGACACATTCTGGTCACACCTCTGCACGTCTCTGACCCTTTCTTCATCACTTTCAATCTGCAAGTTTCACATGTTTCTTTCAGAAGAAACCTGCGCTCTCTTTCCCCTTCTCATCTTTCCTCTGTTGTGTCATCCTCCCTTCCCTCACACACACAATTCTCATCTTTGGATGTAAATACCGCTACACACACTTTATGCTCCACTTTATCTTCTTCCCTAGACAGTATCTGTCCTCTGTCATCCAGACCAGCACAAGCAACTCCTTCTAACCCCTGGATATCCGATGCACTTCGTGCAGACCGGACCATACTCAGGGCAGCATAAAGAATATGGCGCAAATCACAAGACCCATCTGACTTTGGTTCGTACCAAGACCTGCTATCATCTTTTTCTGGTGGAGTCCATGCAGCTAAATCCTCATAATTCCACGACAAGATTAACAGCGCTACAAACACACGCTCACTCTTCAAGACATTCAATGCACTCCTCTCTCCCCTTCCACCACCACCCACCACATCTTTAACTGCTGATCAATTTGCCAATTTCTTTATTGACAAGACATCTTCCATCAGTAGCCAATTCCCTGCACCACTCACACCGGAACTCAGCCCCTCCTCATCCACTAATCTTCTCTCTTCCTTCTCTCTTCTCACGGAGGCGGATGTATCAAAACTTCTCCTCTCCACTCATCCCACCACCTGCCCTCTAGACCCCATCCCCTCACACCTTCTACAAGCCATCTCTCCCACTCTTTTACCAGCACTTACACACATTATTAACTCGTTTCTCCACACAGGCACTTTCCCTACCACATTCAAGCAGGCTCAGGTAACCCCACTGTTAAAAAAACCCACGTTAAACACATCACTCGTAGACAACTACAGACCTGTCTCTCTCCTACCATTCATATCGAAAACACTTGAACGAGTTGCGTTCATCCTTCCTCACACAGAACGACCATCTGGATGTCAACCAATCTGGATTCAAGAGCGGCCATTCCACCGAGACTGCGCTACTGTCTGTCTGGAATCCCTGCGAATTGCAAAGGCTGGTTCCAAATCATCTGTTCTCATTCTACTGGATCTATCTGCTGCCTTCGACACCGTTAACCATCAAATTCTTCTGTCCACCCTCTCGTCACTTGGCATCTCAAGTACTGCGCTTCAGTGGTTTGAGTCCTATCTCACAGGTAGGTCTTTCAGAGTCACCTGGGCAGGGGAGGCATCCAAACCTCATCAACTGATCACTGGGGTTCCTCAGGGTTCAGTTCTTGGTCCCCTCCTATTCTCCATTTATACTACATCACTGGGTCCCATCATACAGGCTTATGGCTTCTCCTACCACTGCTATGCTGATGACACACAACTCTACCTGTCCTTCCAACCAGATGATTCCACAGTAGCTGCACGGATCTCAAGCTGTCTGGCGGACATCTCGATGTGGATGGAAGAACACCACCTGCAGCTCAACCTGGCAAAGACAGAGCTTTTAGTCTTCCCTGCCACTCCTACTCTACAACACGACATCAACATACAGCTTGGTACAACCACCATTACCCTATCAAAGTCGGCCAGAAATCTTGAGTTATCTTCGATGACCAACTGACCTTCAGAGATCACTTCTCAAAGACGGCGCGGTCATGCAGATTTGCACTTCACAACATCAGGAAAATTCGGCCCTTCCTGACTGAGCACGCAACACAACTTCATGTCCAGGCCCTGGTCATTTCAAGGCTTGATTACTGCAATGCTCTTCTGGCTGGTTTGCCATCAAGTGCGATCAAACCTCTTCAAATGATCCAGAACGCTGCTGCACGTCTTGTCTGCAACAAGCCCAAGAGAGCCCACGTCATGCCCCTCTTCATCTCTTTGCACTGGCTACCCCTTGCTGCTCGCATCAAGTTCAAGGCGCTGATGCTTGCTTACAAATCCACCACAGGCTCTGCACCTTCCTATATCCACGCACTGCTACAACCCTACGTCCCCACCAGAAGCCTGCGATCACTAAAGGAACGAAGGCTTGTGGTACCGTCACAGAAAATCACTCTCCAGAACATTCTTGTTCACTGCTCCCTGCTGGTGGAATGATCTCCCAACTTTCATCAGGAATGCAGAATCCCTGGCAATATTCAAAAGACAGCTGAAAACTCATCTCTTCCGTGAACACTTGATCCCCTCATAAAAAAAAACCCCTATCCTTCCCTTTTTCCCTTCCTACTCTAGCTTATTGTACTGAGCAATGTATGAAACTTGTATTGTGAGCACTTCCTGTGCCTATTTGCCAATTCATGAAGAATCGCTTTTGTATTCCTCACTTGTAAGTCGCTTTGGATAAAAGCTCTGCTAAATGACTAAATGTAAATGTAAATGTAAATGAGTAATAAAGCAAGCAGGCTCCTAGCCTTCCAATTACGTAAGGTTCAAGCAAGCAGGGTAGTTCCAAAAATTAAACACCCAGATAGGTCAATAATGTTAACACAACCAAACGATATAGCTAATACATTTGAAGATTATTGTAAAAAATTATACGAAGGTCAGAAATTAATAAACAAGGAAGAAAAAGTTAAAAATTTTCTGCAACCAATTGAATTAAATAAATTAACAGAAGAAGAAGCAAAGGAAATGATATCCCCTATCACAGAAGAAGAAATAAGAGAGATTGTTGCAAAAAATAATAAATCACCTGGCGTAGATGGATTCCCCAGGGAATTTTATAAGGTATTTCTGAATGAGTTGGCTCCTAATTTATGTAAGGTGTTTAACTATGTATTACAAAGCGAAGACGCCCCACACTCATGGTCTGATGCAATTATCACTGTAATTCATAAAACTGGAAAAGGTCCTACGCAATGTTTGTCTTATAGACCAATAAGTTTGCTTTGTCAGGATATGAAAATTTTTACTTCAATACTAGCAAACAGAATTCAAAAACATATTAAAAAATTGATTAAACCGGATCAGACTGGATTTATTAATGGACGTTATGGCACAAATAATGTAAGAAAAGCTTTAAATCTACAACAAATTAGAAAAAACAGTAAAACACCCCCAATGCTTCTCAGCTTAGATGCTGAGAAAGCGTTTGACAGAGTGGATTGGGTGTTTCTGGAGCAGACTCTTAATTATATGGGATTTCATGACATTTTTGTTAAATGGGTAAAGACTTTTTACAAAAATCCTAATGGTCACTGCTCAGAGTTTTTTAATTTAGGTAGGGGAACTCGTCAGGGAGATGTGATGTCTCCAGTCTTATTTGCTCTTAGCATTGAGCCACTAGCGGAGCTAATAAGGAGTAACCCCAGAATACAGGGGATAATGGATAAAGGAGGAAAAGTTCATAAGATATCGCTATACGCAGATGACTTATTATTATTTATTGAAAATCCCCTTTCATCAATCCCAGCCCTTTTAGAGTGCTTTAGAGACTATGGCTCAGTTTCCGGATATAAGGTAAATTCTGATAAATCTGAGGCAATGATGATTTCAGGGCATTGGCACACCCAGTTAGATAATGAGGTAACTTTTCGGTGGTCTAGTCAGGGCTTCAGATATCTGGGTGTCATTCTTACACCTATGGCATCACGTTTATATCTAGCTAACTATACACGGCTTTTTGAGATGATAATAAAAGACTTGGCGGGATGGGAAGTATTACCTCTCTCCATGTTTGGCAGGATAGAAACAGTGAAAATGAACATATTACCGAGACTTCTGTTCCTATTTCAATCCCTACCGGTTTGGGTTCCGCTCTCAGCATTTAACAAACTAGAAAAACTGATCTATAAATTTATTTGGCAAAACAAAAGACCAAGAATAAGACTTAAAATAATTATGTCAAATAAAGATAGAGGGTGTTTGAACCTTCCTAATATTAGATGTTATTATAATCGGGCTGCTCAGCTGAGGGCTATAGCTGCTTGGCTTGGTATTGGTAAGGAGGCAGAATGGGTTAACATTGAAGAGAATTCACTTCCTGGAGTTTCTCTGACAGTTCTGCCATTTATGGATTTGCAGGCACAGAAAAAAGTGAAAATAACAAATGTATGGATACAGCATACTATTAAAGTTTGGTCCACCATACAAAAGAAGTTTAGAGGAATAATAGCTTTATCACGTGCAATACCTATTAAAGGTAACCCAGATTTTCTTCCTTGTAGATGGGAAGAGAATGGTTTATGGATATTTAATCAAATCTTTGATGGGGAGACCATAAGACCCTTTTATCAATTATGTGATAGGTTTTCGTTGAAATCCAATGATTAATTTAGATATTTACAACTACAACATTATATCACAAATTATAAACATTGGGAAATAATCAAAAACAATATTTTATTAATATTATTGAACATGGTGTTCCTACTTAAAATCATATAGCACATATCTATAGGAAGTTAATGCAGGACCAATCTGATGACACATTTCGTATTAAAAGAAATTGGGAATTGGAGTTAAATACAGCAATAGAGGATGAGATGTGGATAAATATATGTGCTGGCTGTCATAATGGTATAATATATGTGCTGGCTGTCATAATGGTATAAATAGTGAAATGTGGAAGGAGTTTGATTGGAAAATGAAGATGAGATTTTTCAGAGCTCCATTGATGGTTACCAAATTTGACAGTACAGCGCAATTATCACAGTGCTGGAGAGAATATGTAATGGTGGGGGACTATGTGCATATATTCTGGGAATGTCCCAAAGTATTATTGTATTGGCAGGGGGTTAAAAGGGAAATTAGTAAAATGTTAAGAAGAGATATACCAATGCTCCCAGGTTGTTGTTTTTTTGTTTTTGTTTTTTTTTTGTTTTTTTTGCTTGATGGTTTCTCCTTGGATCAGTTCAGTAAAATCCCACTTATTTACATTACATATATTATTAATGGCAGCCAAGAAGATAATAACTGTAAACTGGATGAAGATGCATGAACCTACTGTGACAGAGTGGATGCAAAGACTGAAACAGATATACATATTTGAGAAAATGACTGCGGACTTGCAAGTAAAATCAGACTTTTTTCGACAGAAATGGGCACTTATTGAGACATATTTGCATGAGGGAGGTGGTTCTGGCATGTATTGATGTATGAACCATGTAGGTGGTGTGTTGAAGGTGATTTGCTGAATTGCTGTCAGGTTTTTTTAATTTTTTTATTTAATTTGCTATTATTATTTTTGTTATCCCTTTGTGTTTATTTGTTCATGTATTTGTCAAGTACTGAGTTGTATTCTGTTTTGTCTTTTAAAAAAAAGTTTAATAAAGACACAGTTCAAAAAAAAGAAAAGCATTTTCAATAAAATTGAAGAAGTGTCTAACTGTTGTTTAGATATGATAAAAGTATTTAAAATTTTAATAAATATAATCATTTACACTCTGTTATTATTTCATCCTGTTAATGTACAACAATGCTGCGATGCAAACAGTATGTTTGCCAGTATAAAGTATAAATAGCAGCAAATTACTATTTATGCTTATTGCAAAGAAGAACTACTTTTACATGGTAATTAGAACATATCTGTAATGCTTTGTCCTTGAAGGAAGACGAGGGACACAGGATATTGTCAACGTTTAAATACACAGGGTGAATAAGGGAACTAAACCGGCACAGGTGGAGGTTGATGAACTAATCGGTTTAATGACCTGTAATTCTGCCTGAGTATCGGACAAGTGTTCACTGTTGGCCAGAGGAGAACTGGCCCCCTGACTAAGCCTGGTTTCTCCCAAGGTTTTTTTCTCCATTTGTTGGAGGTTTGGTTTCTTGCCGCTGTTGCCTTTGGCTTGCTTAAGTTGGGGACACTTGCTTGATATTCAGCAGTGTTTTTGATATGCCTGCATTGGCTCCGTTGTATGCGAACTGAGCTGAGCCGGACGATTACGTCACTGTTTTCCGCAGTGCTGCTATACCTAAATTAACTAGACTAATAACTACTGATATTTGCAACAGAATTAATCAATAATATATAGAATAAGCTGGACAATGACACCATTTTCTTATTAATGTAAAGCTGCTTTGCCGCAATTTGCATTGTAAAAAGCGCTATATAAATAAAGATGACTTGACTTGACTTAATCAGGAGTAACGAGAACAGGTGCAGACATGACAGGACTGAACTAAACAGAACATACACATGACATAACGCCCCCCTCGGAGAGGCACATCCTCGTGCCTTGATAAACAAAATCACTGAAGAGGAGGGCGTGGAGCTGGTGATTGGCAGCAACCTGGGATAGTTGGTAATTGGCACCATGGTGGTGTCAACAGTGGGAGGAGCAAGGGTGGAGTCCTGACTGCAGGGGTGGAGAGAGGCTACTCACTGCAGAGCCATTACCTCCAGCTCCCCCTCTCTTGACCTACAGTGGGCATGATGGGTGGAACTGCATCCCCTAACCCTACCCATAACCCTATCTCTCCAGGTTATTATCCTCAGCAGTGAGCACTACTTGGAGGTGGATGGAACCCTGGGACCGATTGGTGGAGGTGGAACCATGTTGAGAGGAGGAACTGGCGGAACATTGCAGCTGATGGATCTGGGTGACATCGCAGGCCCGGAAGCTGATGGTGACGGGCTGACAGGTCAAGATGGAGACAGGGGCCTGGAAGCCTGAATTGGAGGTAGGAACTCGGCCTCAAGCCGAGCCTGAGGCGAGGAAGATGAGCTGCATGAAGTTAGCGGCAGGGGCAGAGCCGAGGAGCTTGACGACACCGGTGGTACCAATGGATCCAGGGGGCTGAATGTTACCAGTGATGGAGACAGGATCAGGAAGACAGACAGGGATACACGCTGAAGATGATGTCTGAAACGGACCGGAGCATCCAAATATCCGGACAGGACTGGCGAAGAAGATGAAGGCTCGAGGGTGGGAAGTTGGGTGGGGATAGAATCTATGGACTATAGATCTATCAAGTCTAGATCTTCTCCTGGCTCTGAGGTGGACTGACCCGCTTGCATCGACTCATGGCTTTGATGTTTACCGGTCCTGGAACGACCTTGATGGGTGCTTCGGGCTCGCTGGCTGAGGAAAACAGGAGCATTTTGGAGCATCTAGGCCAGGTACACCTGCTATGCTTTCTGGAAGAGGAGAAGCCGCAATGTTGGTGAGTCCATGTTTTCTTTTTTACTCGATTTTAGGGTCAGTTATTCTATAAGGCTTTGTCTATGAAGGAAGATGAGGAATACAGGATATAGTCAACGTAGAATTTACTTGTGACAAACATGTAGAACAGCATGACATTCAACAATAACTGACAAGGGATAGAACAGAATTGGGAGTATAAATACACAGGGTAAGTGAATAAACCGGCGCAGGGTGGAGGAAGATTAACTAATCAGGAGTTACGAGAACAGGTGCAGGCATGACAAGACTGAACTAAACAGAACATACATGGGACAATATCACTAATTTCTATTTTTCAGCATCTACAGCTATTTGCACTTACTGTAAATAGGATCTATCGCTAAGAATATATTTTATTTCCACTTAGTGTAAATAGCTGCTTCCTTATTTTTCTAACCCCAGTAGCAGATAATTTGCAACAAAAAAAAAATACACTTAAATTATTTATTTTTAATTAATTTATTTATTTTTGCATGTGGTATACCAAGAAAATTAATACCAGTTAAATAACTCATGATCTGCCAGTTTTCTCCTCTGATATTATAATGGTGATAAGAATTAAACTATTGTCTTGAAAGCATGGACGTCTTTTTGTCGGGTGCTGTTGCCATGGTGAATTATAATAACGGAGCTCCAGTAATCATGGCTTTTCATAGTCAAACTCAATTAAACTGTTCTGAAACAGAAAACTCAGAGTTTCTCATCCTAGAGTAAGTCAACTTAGAGTTCAACTCAGAGTTGTTTGAACGGGCACCTGACCTTTTTTTTTTCACACATTTTTAAAAGAGATTTTCAGATGTCCACTTGAGTGGACAATAAGCTTTTTAGTTGTTGTTGTTTTAACTGGAAATACTGTATTAAGCATAATTAAGTAAAAAAAATAAACAGTAACACTGTGTATATTATGTTCAAAATGGACAAATTTCGATCGTAGCTCTTCTCTCTTCTCACTGAGAAAACATCAGACTGAAATCTACATTGATCTATTGATCCATTGATGTTTTCAGACTGTGGAAATAAACTAGCGATCAGGTGTTTTCAGTCTCATCTGAAATAATGAGTCTCAAATATATAGCTAATGATACATGATGTCCAATTACGTGGACAGATGATTAATCAAACATTTCTCCCACTCTAAAATCAGTAGCTGGAATATTTAACAATGACTCCTTAGATGTTACAAGGTTGTATTTATTTATTTATTTATTTATTTATTCATTCATTTTTTACCTGCAAAAGTCTCCCAGGACAGAAGGAATAATTGGATATTCTGGAGCAACTTGACATATATGACTGGCTTCTCAGATGCACTAGTGTCCGCTGTAGGGGTTGATGTAGAGTAAAATCTCTACTGTAGGTTTAGCACAACCACTAGAAAGTGACTTGATGCCTTTTCTCTATTCATAATAATGGCACATTTTTTATGGGAAAATAAGAAATGCAGCCTTCAGTTTCACTGGTGTTGAAATTAATCAAAACTGTAGGCAGTTTGTGTTTAATATTTAGATCAAAACCGTGGGCCTGAGAAGTGATGTGAAAAGATACACAGGAATAAATCTAGACTGAATGATACTGTCGGGGATCTGATGTTTTTTTTTTGTTAGTTTGTTTTTTTTGGGGGGGGGGGGGGGGGGGGGTTTAGATGTGTTGTTAATAAATGATTTATATAATCTGTGAGGACCATCATATTTGGATCTTCCAGGCCTCCCTTTAAATTGAATTAAGTCAAGGACATTGAGAGCTTTCAAATTTCTGAAATTGTGGCTGTGAACAAGGCTGTTTTAATATGTTAAATACTTTACAGAATAACAACAACACAATTCTTGTGTAGTACTTTCTGAAGTTCCTGCAAAACTACTCCCCAACTTCTTGGGTAGATCCTGAGTTAGTTTAAACCTTATGGGATGATCTATGTTTCCACTTGAACAGTATTCAGTCTTGTCAGTTGACCTCTGTTTTCACAGGGCCCCTTAGTGTGTACCAACTGACTTGGAGAATAACTTAACTGAGGGCATAAACACTCTTATTTCATCTTTGTATCCAGTTCTCAGGTTGCAATTACCTAGATCATTTTTGAGTCTTTAATCTAATATCCTCACTATCCACACTGTGAGGAATTTACATATAGTGTTGGGAATCAGAGGTGTAGTGTAACAAAGAAATAATACTTCATTACAGTACTTGAGTATTTTTTGTGAAAATCTGTTCTTACTGGAGTATTTATTTTTCTATCAACTTTTACTTCTACTCCGATACATTTCCTCAAAGCATTTTCGTTTCTAACTACAAAACAAAGTCGGAAGAACACAGACTGCAAGCAAACATGTGCTCACACAATGAAAGTTACGTATGTAACTGCGGTTCTATGAGTTCTGGATGACCGCCAGAGGCAGTGCTTCACACTGGATATTATCTCTCGTTGCAATTGCATAGGTCGAGTTTAATACCAACAAAGTCCCTCTTGACCAGGATGACTCGAGGTGCTATTTAACCCTGTGACTTCCTGCAGACTGTCCCTACGGAATCATTTCACTCCGACTCTGAATGACAGAAAGCTTTGGCGGTCATCCAGAACTCATAGAACCGCAGTTACATACGTAACTCTCGTTCTATTTAGTTCTTCCTGACCACCAGAGGCAGTGCTTCACACTGGATGACTTATAACAAAAAGCTCACGAGGAGGTCCTGCTTACCCTTTAGAGGAAGTTGAGGGGCCAGAAAGGACCGCTGCCTCAATAGTATCAGAAGCAGCTACATTAACCCTGTAGCATCTGGAAAAGGTACTTGTTGATGACCATGTAGCTGCTGCACAGATATCACTTAGAGGAACACCTTTTAGTGCAGCCCAATGCATGGGTGATCACCTCAACTACCCATTGCGACAATCTCTGCTTTGAGAGGGGCTGACCTCTTTTTGGTCTCCCGTAACAGAAAAAAGTTGTTCTGATTGCCAGAAAGTTTCTGTGACCCTCAGATAGCCCCGGAGGGCTCTTACTGGGCACAAAAGTCTGCTTCCATCCTCCTGTGTACTAAATACTGTAGGATTAAACACTGCCATCTCAATAGCCTGGTTTCTAAAATTGGCAGAGAGCCTTTTGGGGAGAAATGCTGTGTTCAGCCATAATGTCACTACTGAACCATCTGCATTCCAGCGCTTACAGGATTTGCTAACTGATAACGCATGGAGCTCACTCACACACTTTGTCGAAGTAATGGCTAAGAGAAACGCTGTCTTCAGTGAGACCCACTTCAGGTCACTCTGCTCCGGGTGCAATATCAGAGATTTTAAGACTAGACTCAGGTCCCATGAGGGCACCCGAGGGGGCTGAGGGGGATGCAGCCGTTGAGCACCTCTAAGAAACTGAGTAACCAAGGCACGAGTCCCCAATGGCTGACCATGTATTCGCACGTGATATGCTGAAATTGCAGCCACATAAACTCTCAAGTTAGACGCTGTCCTATTACTTTGTAACAGAGACTGCAGAAAACGTAAAACCATGGGAACAGGGCATTGCTCTGGGGCCACTGCATGCTTTCTGCACCAATCAATGAAGAGCTTCCATCAACAGGCATAAGCACTCCTGGTAAAAGGTGCTCTGGAGTTCAATATGGTGTTCTGCACCTCACGATCGCAGATTCTGAAAAGTGGTTCCGGCCCTTAAGAGGCCAAACACAGAGCTGCAGGCGGTCTGGATTTGGGTGCCAAATCTGACCCTTCTCCTTAGAAGGCTCCAGGGATCCTGCACAAGGAGCTTGTAGGAGCTATCTCACCGGCCAGTTCGGCGCTACCAACAGGAGCCTGTGGTGTCCTTGAAGGACCCTGTGAACAGTTGGCAAGATCAATGGTATCGGGGGAAAGGCTTAAAGTAACTGATCTGGCCAGGCGTTGGCTAGAGCATCCTGCCCCAGAGGACTGGATTCCTCCACCAGTGAGAACCAGAGACTGCAATGGGTTGATACCACTGAGGTGAAGAGGTCCACCTCCGCCCTGCCAAACCGCTGCCATATCATCTCTACCACCTCTGGTTTGAGTCTTCACTCCCCCGATGGAGGTCTTTGGTGCAACAAATAATCTGCCACCACGTTTGTCACCCCCGGAATGTTCTCTGATGCTCGGAAACCGTGGGAAGGCCCAACTCAACAGTTCCTGAGATACCCGAAGGGACTGGCGGGACCTCGTGCCCCCTTGATGGTTGATATGATAAACCACTGAAATGTTGTTGGACCTAACAAGAATGTGCCTGCCCTTCAGAAATGGTGCAAAGTGGTTCAGAGCTAACTGTACTGCACAAAGTTTCAGGGTATTTATACTCTCACTCTTTTCCTGGAGGTTCCAATGTCCTCTGACTGCTCTGTGTTGCCAGACTGCCCCCAGCCTATAAAAGATGCGTCGGTCTGTACTATCTCCCTTCGAGAGGGAATCAAGCCCAGGGCAACCCCTTTGGTCAGATACGACCTCCGCCTCCATGACTTCAAGGTCAGAAGGCATCGCTCTGTAATCTTGATGCCAAATGGGGATCCTGTGGATCCTGTGCCAAATGGGACTCAAGTGGAGACTGTGCACCCATATCTGAAAGGGGTGGAGTGACAGGAGGCCTAACGGTATGACAGCAGCTGCTGCCGCCAACATACCTATGAGCCTGAGGAAGCACCTGAATGGAATTCTGGCCTGCCTTCGAAACCATTGAAGGAGGAGATGTATATTGTCCACTCGTTGTGCTGAAGGCAAGGCTTTCATTACTCATGAATCTAGCATGACACCTATGAACCCCAAAGACTGACTTGGAGTTAGCTGGCTCTTGCTGAAATTCACAGAAAGACCCAGTTGGGTAAAATGTGACAGCAGCTGTGTGATTTCCAGCACTGCCTGCTCCTGCGAATGGGAGCAAAGGAGCCAGTCGTCAAAGTATGGAAGCACTTGAAGTCTTGGATTGGAGCCAGTGCCGCCGCCATGCACCTGGTGAAGACTCGTGGGGATAGTGAGAGGCCGAATGGGAGGACACGGAATTGATAGACCTGCTCCTGAAATACAAAGCGTAGGAATGGCCTGTGTCGTGGAGGAATTGGAATATGCAAGTATGCATCCTTTAAGTCTACTGCAGTGAACCAGTGCTGCTGCCTGCCCGCCTGGAGAACATCGGTCATTCGTAACATGTGAAATGGTAAGACCTTCAGGAACTTGTTTAGGCCACAAAAGTTGAGTATGGGCCTTACTCCCCCATCTTTTTTTGGAATTAAAAAGGATATTGAAAAGAACCCATCAAGCCGTTCTGACCCTTCTACTGGCTCGATGGCACCCTTCTGTAAAAGTTGTGCTATTTCTTGTTTTAGTGAAAATGAACTGTTGGGTTCTGAAACTATGGTCATCCTGACCCCGTTGAAAGCAGGTGGCCGCCGTCGGAACTGCAGCTTGTACCCCTGAGTTAGTGTTGCTATAACCCATGGGTCAGAGGTTGTTGTTTCCCAATAACTAAGCCGCTGAGGAGTAAAACGTCTGACGGCTGGCCGCAGACCTTCAGGTCCTGCGTCCCTGGCCTCTAAAATCCCTGGAGGCCCATTGGCGAGGTGCTCTCCCCCTTGGGGCCTAAAACACTTGCTGTCCTCAAGCCCAGGGCCGCAGAGTAGAATGTTCCACTCGCTGAGATCGCTCCAAGTGCTGAGGCTGGCCTCTGTGAGCATCCCCTGGGCGTGTTGAAAACTGAGGGTGTGGTAGATCATGCCCCCTAGAGGGCTGCCTGTAATGTGACTGAGATGGATGAATTCTCCTCAGGTTAGCAAATTGCTGCCTGGTCTGATTCCCCTGGACACTGCACTCCAGCGTCTGCTGCGCAGCTGGTCCAAAAAGCTGTCCTGGAACTACTGGAAGGTCCCTTAGTGTCTTTCTACATGCCTCAGACAAAGGTGATTGTGCAAGCCAGACTTGGTAGCGTGTCTGTGTGAGCGTCGACATCAGCCTGCTCAGCTCTCTTGTCAAGAGTGCCATTACCTGAAGCGAGGCATCATTTAAGTTTGAGTTTAAAGGATCCCTTCCTGATGTTTGAAGAGATTAAAACAGGGCCAACATGAGATGTGAGAGAGAATTGCCAATGCGAACCATTCGTGCTGCTGTGTTATATGCCTTGATAAGAAGATAATCTGTAATCTGGCATTGAGGCAGGGGGAATGAAAATTAGGCCTCAAAACCTCCTCTGGGGAGAGAACAAAAGAGGAAATAATTGGATCAACTTTCGGCATTTGACCCAAGTCATAAGTGTCTGCGTCCTGCATTGCAGCCAATGCTCTGCTAGCACTAGTTGGGTGCATAAGAGATCTATGGTTAGCCCAGAATCTTTGCAACTCCTCAATATAATCTTTTGATGGTGGAATGATAAGAGGAGAGGGTTGCGCTGAACCTCTGAAAAAAGCGCTGTAAGTGGTTGCCACCCTGGCACTCCTCAGCAGCTCAGTTATTGGGAAACAACAATCTCTGACCAGGGTGGCTGTGTCAAGACCTAGGCGAGCCAATGCAGCCTGAAGAGCTTGCTTCACCAGCTCTAGCTCTGACTGTGGACTTCCCATAGATCCGTGACCAGTGCCCTGGGAGTCATCATGGGAGAGATGGGATTGGTGATCAGATATAACCTCCACTTCTTCCTCATCATAAAATTGGTTATGGGAATATGGGTTATCTTCCTCCACAATGGGCGACTCCATGGTGGGATTTTCGACTACAGACACTAGTTTCTCACCCGGTTGTAATTTCATAATTTCATAAGCAAAGACTTAATCTTCCTTAGTCTTCCTTTGCATCTCTTGCCAGCGGAAGCACTGGTTGAGTCAACATTTCTTCGTTTATGCGTTGCCTTACTCGGTGGAAGTGGTGGTAGCGACTCACCCAAAAGTCCTTCCACCAAAGCTATCCTCAAAGTTCTCCACTCCCAAGACATGACACTACAGTTCATGCAGGCCTCTTCTGTGAGGCCTTGTTTCAAGTGTTCCAGGCCTAAACAGGAAGGGCAGCAGTCATGCCCATCATTCATCTGCATAGATATTGCTTCCATTCTGACCACAGAAATTACTTTTCGTAGGACGAGCGGAATCACTCTGACCGTTGCTGGAGTCAGCAGTCCTTGTTACCAGAATATCTACCATAGAGAATAATACATATAATATTTATACAACACTTAGTATTTCAGTGTACAGTATATGTATATATACTACCACATTTTTTGCACTATAATTTATTATATGTTATATTATATATATTACCTACATATATTATATATCTACATCTATATATAGTTCTATTTAACCTATATGCATACAAAGGAACAATTTTAATTGCCTCCACCACAGTGTTATTATATATTGTACTTCTTGTAGCACAGACACCAATCGCTATACAGAGCACACACACTCCTAGCGTGTTCTAACTACGGGTAAAATTTATTATAGCACTATACAGGCGTACCACAGAGTGAAAACACTCCATCTAGCGACCAAAACAATGCCGGGAAAACGAGAACGAACCCCAAGCGCATATGTAAACAAACTCACCGCCGTTGTTTCCGATTGTCATCCGTTTCTTTCAATGAAATGTCAATTGAATCCACTGCAGTTTCTGGAAGACGCGCAGTCGCGAAACACCAATAATGGTTTTGTTGCAAAGCTGTGAAGAACGGATTCCAAAACTGTTGTTTTTTTTGTTTTTTTTTAATAATATTCTACGACCTGCAATATGTGCACGCGAGAAGATTATAGGGACAGTCTGCAGGAAGTCACGGGGTTAAATAGGGGAGCACCCCGAGTCATCCTGGTCACGAGGGACTTTGTTGGTATTAAACTCGACCTATGCAATTGCAACGAGAGATAATATCCAGTGTGAAGCACTGCCTCTGGCGGTCAGGAAGAATGAAATAGAACCGTGGTTGATTTCATTTTCCGGGTTGTGTCTGTTGCTGGAGGGGCTAAGTCACTCTGTCAGTTTAAATCTAGACTAAAAACGCATCTATTCAACCTGGCATACACATGACGCACTATAAACTTTTGTCTTCATATCCGTTAAAGGATTGTTAGGCTGCATAGATCAGGTCAGCCGGAACCGGGAACACTTCCTATAACACCAGATGTACTCGGTATATCAGAAGAAGAATGGCGTCTACGCTAATTTTTTGTCTCTCTGCTTATCCCGAGGTTTACCAATTAACGTGATTGGCTGGATCTGGGCCGTGTCCGGGTCGGACGGGGAACCTGTGCCTGTGTGCGGCAGCAATGTGGCCCTGTGGTGTCGGCAGAGACTGTGTTAACTAGCTCATCCTTTGTTAAGACCTTACCGACTCATCAGCCAGTGGCACATATCCCAACAAACCGTCCCATACCAACGTGATCAAAAAGATCTTAAACTAGATGGAACTAGATTAAATATTTTGACTGTTGCGATTCCAAATCGGTTTAATGACCCGTAACTCTGCCTGAGTATCGGACAAGTGTTCACTGTTGGCCAGAGGAGAACTGGCCCCCCGACTAAGCCTGGTTTCTCCCGAGGTTTTTTTCTCCATTTGTTGGAGTTTTGGTTCCTTGCCACTGTTGCCTTTGGCTTGCTTAAGTTGGGGACACTTGCTTGATATTCAGCAGTGTTTTTGATATGCCTACATTGGCGCCGTTGTATACAAACTGAGCTGAGCCGGACGATTACGTCACTGTTTTCTGCAGTGCTGATATACCTAAATTAACTAGACTAATAACTATTGATATTTGCAACGGAATGAATCAATAATATATAGAATAAGCTGCACAATGACACCATTTTCTTATTAATGTAAAGCTGCTTTGCCACAATTTGCATTGTAAAAAGCGCTATATAAATAAAGATGACTTGACTTGACTTGACTAAGAAGAGTGCTACATGAGAGCGACCTCTAGAGGCCAAATAAAACTATCACTGAAGCCTCTTAGAGATTGTTTTGACACAGATTTAAAACATAGACAACAAAGCGGTATGCTATACAGTATATGCTGTATATAACAGTATATGTTTTCATATCACTAAAGTAATAAGTTTGTTGAGTAGATGCTGCATTAGTAGAGAACAGCAATATGTTTGGCGTCGAGGCTGAGAGGATGCTAACATTAGTAGTAAAGTTACCTCAAGCGATTAAAACAATGTGACAAAAACACCAACTGTTTAATGTCACGATACCCTCTATTTTCATTAGTTTATATCCATTTGTTCGATTTTATGCATTCATTATCCAGCGAAGTTGCATATTTCAATTGTGTCCTAATCCTGCAGCTGCCAGAAACATAACAAATCAGAAATGATTTATTTTTTATCTGCACTTTAACACATATTTTGATTAGATAATCATCAAGTGTTCTAAAATAGAAGCAAATAACGAGTGAAAGTATAAGTATAATGTGCCTTTTTTGGTAAAGATGGCCATTTTAAGCATGTTCGTTTGGATGAAAGGGTAACACTTTACAATACCATTTGTAACATTAAAAGGTTAATAAAAGTGTTGTTCATTGTTAATTTCAACATTTATATTTCAACATTTTAAAGTTGCCTCTTATATTAATTATAATGCACTATGAATTAACATGAATGATCAAGGTATAATTAATGTATTAATATTAATGAACATTTTGACATTTTTTTTTAATTCAAAGCAAACAAATTGAAGATATAGAGTTAAAACAAAAAATAGAGTTAACTTGCTGCCCAAACTGTGTATAGAATAATTTTTAATAATATTTTCTGCTCCTTTGGTATTTTGCATTTACTTGTACTTTTACTTTCAATACTTATGTATGTTCAACATTAAAAAAAAAACCCACTTTTTATACTTAAGTACAAAAAATATCACATACTTTAAATCTTTTACTCAAGTAATATTCTAAACACTGACTTTTATTTCTACCAAAGTCATTTTTTGGTAAGATATCTATACTTACTCAAGTATGGCTTTCAAGTACTTTATACACCACTGTTGGGAATAGTGTAATCATATAAGGATTATCACAGCTCCCTTCCGTGTTATTTTGTCTACAGACAGACAGACAGCGGTATGCTTTTATTTGGCCTAAATTAAACAAATGCTATACTTCTCCAGATATTACGATTGTGAATTACTCTTCAGACTTTGAACAGCAGTCAATGTCATTGTAAGTCAGTACTGTGGTGCCCTCTTGTGATCGTATAACAAAACAGCAGAAAGGAATAGCAAATTGTAATTCCATGGCAACTAAAAGAAATAACTTAATTTTTATTTGAGTAAACAAAATTCCATGCTTAGTTTTAATTAATTTAATAGTGGCCCCCTTCAGGTCATTAATAACACTGTTATTTCCTTATTGCTTGATTTTTAGCAAACCACAAAAATAAATGTCTCACACATGTCCACACTGTTTTTTTTTTTTTTTTTTGTCTCTAGAGAACATGCCACTAATGTTTACCACAACACATATTTTGAGACTGATATATTTGTTGAACATACTTCACTTCAAAGAACATTAAATAACATTGCAATTTTAAACTACATACAGTACAAACATTTGAGAATTACACAAGGGAGAATTTGAACACAAGTCTATAAGTACTTTTAGTAAATAATTAGTTTAAAAATCCTGCATTAATTGAAATACTCAAACACTACCTACATCAGAGTAAAAATGTAAACAGTATCAGAAATAAAAATTCTTCCATTTGCTGGTTGTGATAGAGCTCTTGGCGCCTGTGTGACATTTGCAGTTCATCCAGTATTATTAATAAAAATTCCAGACAAATTTTTTAGAGTCTCTCAAGAAGGAGACAATGAACTTTAATCCCAAAAAGTGCTGTTCTTAGATACAGAGACCTGTGGAGAAAAACAACAACATTAGACTGCTGTCTGTTTAACAATAGAAAACAAGATCATTTAGACCAATAGCAAAACAGATGTTTTGTGGGGCTATCTGGTGGCAGAAAATGACAGTTCTGCAGTAGCAGTCTATGGAAGCGTTAGTATAAAAGAATAAAAAAGGTAATAGTGAATTTATATCAAACAATTCAGATTTTTTTTCTTGCAGTTCTGAGTTTAAATCCCGCTAATCTAAATAGAAAAATCTGAATTACGAGATATAATTTTGACATCCTGCCTTTTTTCCCACAAGAATTGCGAGTTTATATCCTGCAATTCTGACTTTTTAAGAAGTTATTAAGAGTTATAAAGTCCAAATTGAGAGATATAAACTTGCAATTGTGAAAAAATAAATCATTCTAATTTGCCAATTTGCTGCTCAGTAAACATTTCTTATTATTATAAATGCTAATATATATATATATATATATATATATATATATATATATTTTTTTTTTTTTTTTTTTTTTTCAGGATTCCTTGATGAATAGAAAGTCCAAAAGAACAGCATTTATCTGAAATACAAAGCTATTGCAACATTATAAACTACTGTTCAAAAGTTTGGGGTCAGTAAGAATTTTTATTTATTTATTTTTTATTATAGAAATTAATACTTTGATTCAACAAAGGTGTGCAAGATTTCTGAAGGATCATGTGACACCGAAGACTGGATTAATGATGCTGAAAATTCAGCTTTGCCAACACAAGAATAAATTACATTTTAAAACAGAAAACAGTTAAATTAAATTTAAATTGTAATAATATTTCACAATGATGCTGCTTTTACTGTGTTTTTAATTAAGTAAATGCAGCCTTGGTGAGCAGATGAAACTTCTTTTAAAAACATTAAAAATCTTACAGATCCCAAACTTTTGAAGAGTAGTGTATATGAATAATATGTAGATGTATTGTTTACATCATTATTGTTTAATTCATGCTTTAATAGTAGGATAAATGGCTTTCCATTGTAATGAAATAGGAATAACAACCTTACCAATCAACCAATTAAGTAGAATAATCGTGGTTTACTGAAACTACATGTAACTCCCAAATGGTCTATAGACGCAGACATTTATGGTTACAAGCGACTAAATGGACAGACTGGACAGAATAGATCTACATAACAAAAATGCAGTTCATTGGGGTATCAGGGTTGGGCAAAGATCAAAATGTATTTAAATGTAATGTCTAGTTTTGTTCATGGTCATTGTCATATGTTATGTTTGTTTATCCATGTGCTCCAGCTGTCATGTTATGTCATGTGATTCCCCAGTTTATCATGTGATCCTGCCATGTGCTCCGTGTCATGTGATTCCCCTGTTTCAAGTCATGTTTTGATTGATTCACAGGTTTAATCATTGTTCACAGGTGTTCTTTGTTTGTAATTAGTCAGTGTATTTAAACCCTCATGTTTTCCTTGTTCCTTGATGATGTTTGTGGATTTTATCCCTGTAGCCACTGTGGTGAGTTAATGTTTCTCATGTTTTGTTTATGCCAAGCCAAGCCAAGTCAAGTCATGCCAAGCCATGTGAAGACCATGTTGGATTAATGTTTCAAGGTGGATATATGTTTTGATTTATGGGCAATAAAACTGCATTTGGGTTCACTTCTAACTCTACACTAACACTTCTAACTGTGGATTATTACATAAAAAAAACCCCAAATATTTCAATTTTAAGTGAATCAAAATAAACTTCAAAGTACAGCAGCCACACCAAGCATCTGTTATGGAATACAGACTCACAAATTATTTAGCACACCAGGATCAACAAACACTGATAAGAATGGTTTCAATGGATGTAAACATGAATGATGAGGATACTGACAGTCTTTCTGCTTTGCAGGTGGAATGAGAACATCGTGATCAAGCATTGATTGGCACACACTTCGAATAAGGAGTAGGTGAGAAGGTGAGTTCCAATGAGCAATGACGGATGATGACATAGACTGACGAAGACACAATAAGGACATTGAAGAACAGAGAAGACGACGGAGCAGGGAATATGGGCAGATAGGAGATGCAGGTAAGTGAGTCCTTAACCGAAGTTGAGAAGGGATGAAGTGCTGGGGTGAGGTGTGTGTTTATAAGTGGTGCTGGTGATGAGGTAATTAACTTCAGTTGAAGGTGAATTAGTATTCCGGTGACGGTGCTCGATGTGATTGGTTGTCAACAGAGCCTGACCGATATCTGACTGCATCAAAATAAACTACTGAATTTTTGTATTAAAAAAAAAAAAAAAAAAACTTTTACAAGGGAGCAGGAAATTTCTTCGCAAACCTTCCTTCCTATTTGATCTGTCACTTCACCATTACACTGACTCAGCTGATTAAGTAAAACAATGTTCCCTTTCAGCCAGTCACATTTGACATACGTCAGAACTGAACCGATGAAATGGGATATCAAATGAGAGCCCTATCACCTTCGAGTGTAAATTAAACGAGCCAAAGGGTGGTGACAGAGAGACATTTGTGGCTCAATCTGTCTGAAATTAAGGAAAAAGACAGGGCCTTTCTCCTGGATGCCCCACTTGCGCCCCTGGCCTCTTCAGCGACGCTGTCAATATGGTCGTCGAGAGGTTTCAGGAGTCCAAGAAGCAAGCAGAGGCTTTCATAAAATATCTTCCGCGCCGCCACCAACCCTCTGGGGCTGCTGGGTGTGAGCAGTCCCAGCCGTGTAGCTCCTCAAATAGAGAGCAGAAAAAGGAAAGTGTCGCTTTTCGAGCCCCACCTCAGAAACACGGGGGGCAGAAGCAGCACTCTCACCCCAAGCCTTCCAAACCGTAGACAGACCTGAGGGCCATCCTTCAGGCAAGGAAGGCTGCGGGAAAAAGGTCCTGATGCCCCTGGCATCAGACCCATGAGGGCAGCCCCACACCGGGTGGTGCGGTTTACACCTCAGAATACGGTGCCCGCATCATCTCGTGGCCCTCAGAGGGCCGTTCTGCTAACCCCGCCACCCTCGGTGCTTCGGGGCGCAGCGGCATCCAGCGAAGCTGCACTGCAGTTTCAGCCTCTGAGGAGGTTAGAAGTTCAGTTGGGTCGGTTGCTTCCTGCCAGTACGTTTCAGGTCACCGACACTGCTGTATTAACTTCACCAGAGACCAGCCTCGAGAGGCTGGTTCCCTTAGTAGAATTTTTGGAAGAGTGGAAACGTCTTCCAAATATATCTCAGTGGGTCCTGCAGACAATAGAACTAGGGTACAAAATCCAGTTTGGTGTGCATCCGCCTCTATTCAACGGGGTGCTACTAACGTTAGTGCATCCCGAGCAGGCTCTGGTCTTGGAGCAAGAAGTAAAGACCCTGTTAGCAAAAGAGGCTATAGAAAGGGTCCCTCTAGTCGACAGAATGTCGGGTTTCTACAGCCGCTACTTTATTGTTCCAAAGAAGGATGGAGGGCTGTGGCCCATTTTAGATATCCGTCGTCTGAACCTCTCAGTAAAGAGACTGAAATTCAAAATGCTGACGCTCAGGCAGATCGTGACTCAAATCAGGTCTGAGGACTGGTTTGTCACGATAGATCTAAAAGACGCATACTTCCATATCTCCATCCTTCCACAACACAGGAAGTTCCTGAGGTTCGCTTTCGGGTGCGAAGCTTACCAGTACCGGGTTCTTCCATTTGGCCCAGCTCTTTCACCCCGCATGTTCACGAAATGCGTAGATGCAGCGCTGGCCCCACTCAGGCTGCAGGGCATAAGCATTTTGAACTATTTGGACAACTGGCTAATATTAGCACAGTCGGGGCAGTTGGTAGTTTGACATCGTTGTTCTCGCATACATGCAGGAATTGGGGTTGAGGTTGAATGCTGTTACGACCCCGTCTCTTCCCTGCCTGAGGGTGGCAGTATATTTGAACCTGCCCTTTTACCTGCCCTGTTAATTGGATGATTAATGGGCCGGGGAGTGTAAATGTCTGGTTGATCTGTCCAGCGGTACTTTCTCTGGTAGAACACATTCTCCAGAGAAGTCATTTCTCCAACGTTGTTTTGTTTATCATTTGTCATAATTTCTTCCCAATTGGATTATTATTTTCTTTTGTTTATTTTTTGTCCTAGACTTTGTTACGTTTCTGTAATTGACTATTTTCTTTTAATAAACCATCTTGCAATATCAAACAATCATTTGTACATGTAGTCCTCTTTATGTGACGGTCTAGAACGAGCTGGTTGTTGTTTTTGTTTATTATTTTGCCTTTTTTGTTTTTGAGGGTTATTCTGGGCGGAGATTTAACTCTCTGTCGGGGGTACGCTTTCGGACTTTCAGTTTGACTGATCGTCACTGAGTTTAGCGTTTAATGCCGCCTCAAGCCCGGTACACCCTCGAAGACTAGATAGGAACTAGTTAGTGTTTTCTTTCAGATGGGAGCTGGAGTGTCTGTTCATTGAGGTGAACCTATTCAACAAAATGTGAATAGTTGCGTATTTTTTTAGTACGTTCTTCTTTCCCGCGAACCTACAATGTGTTTTGACTTGTGGTAAGTCTTTTTGTGAATGAGTAGGTTACGTAATGGACTGACGTAGTTCATTTATAGAAGCAGTGGCTTATGGGAAGTGTAGTTCTGGTAAACGACCGTTTTGCGTGCGTAAACTGTTTGTTGTTGTATAGGTAGGTGTGTCTGAGAACAAAAATGTCTTCGGTGCTCGAAGATTTCTTTGCTTGTCCCTCGAAATCTTTACTTGAGAGGTGTACAAAGGAGCAGTTATTACAAATTGCCAAAAGCTTTAGTATCGATCTTACTACTCAAGAAAAGAAATTGAAGGAAACGATTGTGACGACTTTGACGCGATCACTTGTTGATAGAGGAGTTTTTGAGGTAAGAGCTGAGTCTATTGCTCCCAGTGAATCTTCGGTGTTCTCTCCTTGTGACGTTGATGTTGAGAGTGAACTAAAATTTCGAACTATATCACTGCAAGACAAACAGCTGTATTTAGATGCGGCGAAAATCCGTGCTGAGCGTGACGATTGCGCTATGAGAGAGCGAGAGGTAGAGAGAGAATTTGCAGCGAGGGAATTAGAACAACAGTTATCTGTACGAAAACTGGAACTTGAGTTGGAGAGAGAACGGGAAGATAGAGCGTTTCAGTTAAAGAAGTTGGAGTTGGCAGCAAGAGAAAAAAGCTTCGCGAGTTGATATGCCTTTTGGTGAACCGCATCCGTTGGCTGATTATGAACCTGTGTTTGACGTTCACAAGAGTGTGAGATTAGTTCCACCATTTTCTGAAAAGGAAATAGAGAAGTATTTCAAAGTGTTTCACTTTGAATGTTTTGCTTTAACTTTGAAATGGCCGAAAAAGTTTTGGACTTTTTTGTTGCAGTGTGTTTTCACAGGTAAAGCCCAGCAAGTTTATTCCGCTCTCACCCTGGAACAGAGTGGTGAGCATGATATCGTGAAGTCTGCTGTGTTACGTGCATATGAACTCGTGCCGGAGGCGTATCGGCAAAAATGTAGGAGTTTTAATAAAAATGATGAATGCACTTACGTTGAATTTGCAAGGGAAAAGGAAAATTTATTTGACCGTTGGTGTACTTCAATGAAAATCACAACTAAAGAGCAATTAAGAGAATTAGTGCTCTTGGAGGAGTTTAAACACTGTGTTCCTCATGCTGTAGTGACCCATCTCACTGAACACAAGGTGAGTAAACTTTCTGAAGCTGCTATTATGGCCAATGAGTTTGTGTTAACCCATCGTGGGTCATTCAGTTCATTTAGCATTAGAAATGACGTGAGTAAGTCTAAGTTTTGCTCTCCAGGCAAGACAAGGTCTGCTGTGATGGGGCAAAATATTAAAGCAACAGTAGTTGAGAAATCTAAGTCTGCATTCTTAAAAGAAATGGTTTGTTTTTATTGTAAAAAATCTGGCCATAAAATCTCTCACTGTCTTGTTCTTAAGAAGAAAGAAAGACTTTCAAAACCCGTTGCTTTAGTTGCTACATCACCTTTCATAAAGGAGATGCTTGAGGAAAGAGAGAGCCCTTTGTCTCGTTATTGTGATAAACCTGCTGAGGAGAGAGTTCCTTCAGTGATGAAAGGTGTATAATCAACAGATCCAGTAACAGTGTCTTTATGTGGTTCACAGGAAACCGTGTCAGTGCGCATTCTCAGAGATACAGGAGCTGCGCAGTCGTTTCTTCTGGAAGGAATTCTGCCGTTAACTTCTGAAACTGCTACTGGAACCCATGTATTAGTACAGGGGTTTGAGATGGGGTTTGCTGAAGTGCCTTTGCATCAGATCCAACTTTCCTCTGCCATAGTAACTGGTAATGTTGTAGTTGGTGTCCGCTCTGAACTTCCAGTTACTGGTATAACGTTTATTCTGGGAAATGATTTAGCTGGGGGTAATGTTTGGGGAGAGGGTAAGGTGGCAGCTCCACCCATAGTAAGATTTGTACCCAGAAAATCTGATCGTATATTCCATAAAGAGTTCCCTGATTTGTTCCCAGCGTGTGCAGTCACTCGATCGATGGCTAAACTGCCTTCTGAAAATCAGGATGATGACGTTTCACTTGATGACACCTTCTTTTCTGCCGTGTATGCAATGGAATCCGAATCTGATGTCTCTGAATGCTCTGAACAGAAGGACTTAAATGTCTGCTCTTTGCCATCTTCTGCTCAGGAAGAATCTATAGAACTGCAAAGTGAATCTGCTGTTACACCAGAGGTTATGCCCACTCCTGAAAACAATAGTACTGGTCTTTCTAATGTTGACGATTGTTCTTTGACTTCTCTTTTACAGATCTCTCGAGAGGAGCTAATTAGAGCACAACAGACCGATGAGACACTTAAGTTTTTATTTTTTGCAGCAGGGTCTAACAGGGGTTCTGATGATCTTTCTTCATTGTATTTTCTTGAAGATGATCTCCTTTTGTAGGAAGGGCATGATGTACAAGGATAATGTGGAACCTAATATTCAAATAGTAGTTCCTCTGCCATTCAGAGATTCTGTATTGAAATTGGCTCTACAAGGATTTGCTGGTCATACTGGAGTTCGGAAGACGTATGATCGTATTATGCGACAGTTTTATTGGCCTAGAGTAAAACGAGATGTGGCCAAATATATACGATCTTGTCATATGTGCCAGATTACTGGTAAGCCTAATCAGAAAGTGCCAGCGGCTCCGTTAAAACCTATTCCTGTGGTTTCAAACCCGTTTGAATATTTGATTATTGACTGTGTTGGTCCTTTGCCACGGTCTAGGGCTGGTCACCATTATCTTTTTACCATCATGTGCCAGACTACCCGTTATCCTGCAGCTTACCCATTGCGATCAATCACTACTCAGTCTATTCTGAAAGCCCTTACTAACTTCATGTCCACCTTTGGTATTCCCAAGATAGTTCTGTTAGATCAGGGTTCCAATTTCATGTCGAAACAGTTTTCAAAAGCCTTGCGTCAACTTCAAGTTACCCACAACATATATAATATGCTTACCATCCACAGAGTCAGGGGGCTCTTGAAAGGTTCCATCAAACCTTGAAGTCTCTCTTAAGGTCATATTGTGTGGAACTTGATGCAGATTGGGAAGAGGGTCTGCCCTGGATGTTACTGGCTATACGTGAAGTAACACAAGAAAGTTTTGGTTTTAGTCCAAATGAATTGGTGTTTGGTCATGCTGTACGAGGACCTACCGCTGTTTTAGCTCATGAATGGCGTACTACAAAGCCTCCAGTAAGTATTGCAGATTACGTTGATGGTTTCGCTGTAGATTTTATGAAGCACGGGCCATAGCTCAAAAGAAATTGGGTAAGTCTCAAACAAAAATGCAACAACTTTTTGACAGGAAGGCTAAGTTTAGGAGTTTTCGGGTAGGTGATCCGGTATTGGCTTTACTATCTCTTCCTACTAACCCGTTTCAAGCCAAATTTGTTTGGACCTTATCGTATAGTTAAGCGTCTTTCAGATAATTATTTGTTGAGTACCCCTGATCGTCGTAGAAAAGTGCAGACCTGTCATATTAATTTGTTATGTCCTATGTTGCTCTGGTAAATTCTGTTTCTGTTGGTATTGTAACATCATGTGATCCTTCTAATCCAGATCATTCTTTGGTTTCTCTTTCTACTTGCCCTTTGGGTGGTGAGTCTTCCAGGAACATTGACGAGGATGGGAATCTTCTTTCTCAGGAAAAAGTAGATGTACGACTTTACCAACTCAATAATGTCGTTTCTCTCTTTCTCTGCCAAATAAGACAAATGACAAGGTAAATCAGCAAGAACTTGAGAGTTGTTATGTCCTTTCCTTCACTCTTCCTTGATGTTCCTGGTCGTACTTCCATTATTGAACATGACATTGATATAGGAACTTCCTCTCCTGTTAAGCAAAATGCTTATAGAGATAATCCAGTAAAACGAGAATTGTTACAGCGAGAAGTGAGCTACTTGCTTACTCACAAATTAGCTGAACCTAGTTTTAGTTCATGGAGCTCTCCCTGTGTCTTGGTGAATAAACCAAATGGCTCATATCGTTTTTGTACCGACTATCGGAAACTTAATTCTGTAACCAAACCCGACTGTTTCCCGTTACCTCGTATTGACAACTGTGTTGATCATGTTGGCTCTGCCCAATATGTTAGTAAGTTCGATCTTTTGAAGGGGAATTGGCAGGTACCTTTAACAACTTGTGCCAAAGAGTTATCTGCATTTGTTACCCCTGATGCCTTCCAGCAGTATACGGTAATGCATTTTGGGGTTCGTAATGCCCCTGCTTCCTTCCAACGTCTGGTGAATCGTATACTGTATGGAATGTCTGGATGTGAGGCATATGTCGATGATGTTGTCTTGTATTGTTCCTCCTGGTCTGAACACATTAACCAAATAAAAGACTTCTTTTTACATCTAACTGAGGCTAATTTGACCATCAACCTGACGAAGTCTGAATTTGGAAAAGCGACTGTCACATACCTGGGCAAGGTAGTTGGAAACGGCTGTGTAACCCCTATTGGTGCTAAAGTTGAAGCCATATGCAGTTTTCCTACTCCTATCAATCGATGTGAGTTGCGTAGATTTCTAGGAATGATAGGTTACTATTCAGACTGATTTATTGAGTCCGAAAGTTTTCTTGGTCTGAGATATGTCAACAAGCTTTCGAAAATTGCAAGGCTTTATTGGCCAATGCCCCTATTTTGACCGCTCCAAAATTGGAAAAGTCTTTCTGGCTTGCAATTGATGCTAGTGCTTGCGGTGCAGGTGCTGTTCTCTTGCAAGAGGACTCAAATGGAGTTGAACATCCTGTCAGTTATTTTTCCAAGAAGTTCAACCGTCATCAACAGGTTTACTCCACTATTGAAAAGGAAGCTCTTGCTCTTGTGTTGGCTATACAACATTTCGAGCTATATTTGGGTTCAGTTGCTGGCCCAATTATCGTTTACACAGATCATAACCCTCTGGTTTTTTTTAAATCGCATGAGAAATCGGAACCAACGACTTATGCGATGGAGTCTTATTTTACAGCCATTCCACCTGGAAATTACGCATGTACAAGGGAAGGATAATGTGATCGCTGACACCTTTTCTAGAATATAAATGATGTCTCTGCATGTTCTCTTTTCTTCTCTTTTTGCTTCTCTAGGGCCCAGAGATGCTTGGTGATGAGTTGGAGTGAGATGCTTCATGGATAACTGAATCCTAATCTTGACTTCGTACAGTGCTTTACAGTTTATTTTCTCTCTTCTTTAATTCTTTGCAGAATCTTTTTGAGGAGGGAGGTGTTACGACCCTGTCTCTTCCCTGCCTGAGGGTGGCAGTATATTTGAACCTGCCCTTTTACCTGCCCTGTTAATTGGATGATTAATGGGTCGGGGAGTATAAATGTCTGGTTGATCTGTCCAGCGGTACTTTCTCTGGTAGAACACATTCTCCAGAGAAGTCATTTCTCCAACGTTGTTTTGTTTATCATTTGTCATAATTTCTTCCCCATTGGATTATTATTTTCTTTTGTTTATTTTATGTCCTAGACTTTGTTACATTTCTGTAATTGACTATTTTCTTTTAATAAACTATCTTGCAATATCAAACAATCATTTGTACATGTAGTCCTCTTTATGTGAAGGTCTAGAACGAGCTGGCCGTGACAATGCCAAAAAGAGTGTGCTTTCTCCAGTACAGAGGACCACTTTTTTGGGCGTGATTTGGGACTCAGCGTCAATGCGGGCTGCCTTGTCACCCGCTCGCATTGCTGTGGTCCTTTCAGCCGTGAAGGAAGTAAAGCTAGGCCAATCACTCACTGTAAAACAGTCCCAGAGACTGTCGGGGTTGATGGCAGCAGCGTCCAACGTGATACCTTTTGGCCTGCTGTGCATGAGATCTTTTCAGTGGTGGCTCAGGACCAGAGGGTTTTCCCTGAAGGGCAACCCGTTCCGTACGATCAAGATCACGCAGCGTGTGCTCCGCGCCTTGATAATATGGAAAGAAAAATGGTTCCTGTCCCAAGGGCCTGTGTTAGGAGCGCGGGTGCGACAAGATGGAGATGATAGCTGTCTTCAATGCGTTGAAGTACTTCCTCCCAGACCTGAGGGGCCATCATGTGCTTGTCCGTACAGACAACACATCAATGGTCGCCTATATAAATCGACAAGGGGGTCTGCGCTCGCGATAACTTTGCAAACTGGTGCACCAGATCCTCCTGTGGTCCCTGGGAAAGATGCTCTCCTTGAGGACGGTCTTTATTCCAGGGGCTCAGAATTTAGGAGCAGACCTCCTGTCGAGGCAGGGGCTGAGGCCAGGGGAATGGAAACTTCACCCCAAGGCTGTGAAGTTCATTTGGGAGATGTATGACCAAGCAGAGGTGGATCTGTTCACGTCGCACTGTCCACTTTGGTTGTCCCTCACACATCCAGCTCCTCTCGGGCTGGATGCCATGGCATAGACGTGGCCGAGGCTGCATCTGTATGCCTTTCCCCCAATCGTTCTGCTCCCAGGAGTTCTGGAGAAAGTTCGCCGGGAAGGAATTAGCCTACTGCTAGTAGCGCCTTACTGGCAGAGCCAAATCTGGTTTTCGGACTTGGTGACTCTCCTCGACGGACCTCCCTCAGAGATCCTGCTCGGAAGAGACCTTCTGTCTCAGGCACGGGGCACGATCTTTCACCGCCGTCCAGAGATTTGGAGCCTATGGGTTTGGCCTCTGAGGGGGCCCAACTCGTAGGAATGGGTCTTTCAGCCGAGGTTGTTGAGACCATACTCCAGTCCAGAGCTCCTTCCACTAGGAAACTGTATGTGCTGAAGTGGAAACTGTTCGTCTAATGGTACGCCGTGAGACGGCAAGATCCAGTTAACTGCTCGGTTGGTCCAGTACTAGAGTTCTTGCAAGACTGCTTTTCAGCGGGGTCTAAAGGTATACGTGCCAGCTATTGCAGCGTACCACGCCCCTTTGGATGGTACTTCCTTGGGGAAAAACCCATTAATAATTTGTTTCCTTTGTGGCACTTTGAGGCTGAGGTCAGCAGCACGCTCCAGGGTTCCTGCTTGGGATTTAGCTGTGGTTTTAGAGGGTTTATCTTCCGCTCCATTTGAGCCACTTGAGTCTGTCTCGGAAAGATTTCTGATGATCAAGACTGCCTTCCTTCTTGCTATTTCGTCCCTTAAGAGAATAGGAGATCTGCAGGCCCTTTTGGTATCTCCCACATGTCTAGAGTTTGCACCTGGCATGGTAAAAGCGTTCCTTTACCCAAAACAGGGTTACGTCCCTAAGGTTCCGACCAATGTACTGCAGCCTGTAGTGTTGCAGGCATTTTGTCCTCCTCCGTTTGCAAATCCAGACCAGGAGAAGCTGAACTTATTATGTCCATTTCGTGCACTGGACACTTACGTCCACAGAGCTGCCCTGTGGAGGAAGTCAAATCAGCTGTTGGTCTGCTTCGGACCACACAACAGGGGTCTACCAGCATCAAAGCAGACAGTAAGCAGGTGGATAGTCGAGGCTATCTCAGCTGCTTACGAATCTTCTGGACCGCCGTCTCCTTTGGCTGTCAGAGCTCACTCTATGTGGGGTGTGGCGGCCTCAAAGGCCTTACTGTCAATGGTTTCCCTCTGTGAAATTTGTTTCACACAGACAGGCACTTGGAAGTATGGCGTTTTGGCATATCGTTCCCAAAGCGTCATATGACGCAGCGTAGAAGTTCCCTCGACAGGGAACGTCTCAGGTTACGACTGTAACCCTAGTTCCCTGAGAGAGGGAACGAGATGCTGCGTTGCTCTGCCATACCTGTGATCGTTTAGCTTCTGCTATTCGAAACTAGCGAGCGATCTTTCCGGATATGCTTTTATCCTTCCTGGTCGTGACGTCACCCGCCCGCGATGTTCACTTCTGCCAATGGCTAGTTGACATTCAGACTCAGACGCGCTGACGCAGATGCCGTTCCCAAAGCGTCATATGATGCAGCATCTCGTTCCCTTTCTCAGGGAACTAGGGTTACAGTTATAACCTGAGATGGTTTGTGGAAGGGGGGCGTGGCTTGGGAACGGTGGGCGGGGGTTCCCAGGTCATTTGCCAACTTCAGTGGGTAATTGGGCAAATAATGGGTCTGTGGGACAGGGGCGTGGTCTCCCGCTGGACCCTGGGATGGACCAATGTGGAGAAGGACCAATGCGGAGAAGGATGGATCCAATTTGACACTACGATCACGCCGAGTAATCTCTCTCTCTCTCTCTCTCTCATACCTGGGTATGTCACATAACCTGCTTTCTGGAATACCCCCAAGGACTGAGGGAAAACACGGGGAAACGAGGTAATTAACAAGACACTGATGATGATGAAACAAATGAGTGGCGGGAAAAAAACAAAACATATGTGAGACATGACAACATAAAAGTCTGAAACAGAAACAAATGTAACTGATTATGAATTGTCAAATGGCCAGCACTAGTCAGAATGGATAGAGGATTAGTGGATTCATATACATAACATGTGATGTGTGTTGACAAACAATAAAAACATACAAAACATATAGGGCTAAGTACACATTTTAAGAAAATGCTACAGCAGTGGGAAGGAAGAATGTAATTGAGTTATTTTAATTTGTGTAAGAGTTGCATGATTCTGGATGTAGGGAACAGCACATTCCAGGGCCCAGTTTATGGACGAGCCCCTCTCTGTCCATAACAGTGGACAAAGGTTTGCTACATTTTGATTGGATCTTAGTGGACTAACATAAACAAACTGCCCAACACTATCAGATAAAGATGCTAGGACAAATGCCAGACATCTCTGAGAGGGTTAGAAAAAGACCTCTGGTGCCAACCCCAGGAAGGACAGGACTTCTCATTGGTCCACATGCAGTTTCTGCCCTTCACCCACCTAGAGCCTACCTCCTAAGATTAGGCTGTGACTGCCATACAAATTCCTCAGGACCTCAGTAGCAATGGGTGAAACAAAGAAAGATCACAAAAACTCATCCTAATCCATTCTTAACTATGTTTGGAAACCTTGTAACCGATGTATTCTACACACATTAATTTCATATTATTGATTCATTCCGTTGCAAATATCAGTAGTTATTAGTCTAGTTAATTTAGGTATAGCAGCACTGCAGAAAACAGTGACGTAATCGTCCGGCTTAGCTCAGTTCGCATACAACGGCGCCAATGCAGGCATATCAAAAACACTGCTGAATATCAAGCAAGTGTCCCCAACTTAAGCAAGCCAAAGGCAACAGTGGCAAGGAACCAAAACTCCAACAAATGGAGAAAAAAACCTTGGGAGAAACCAGGCTTAGTCGGGGGGCCAGTTCTCCTCTGGCCAACAGTGAACACTTGTCCGATCCCCAGGCAGAGTTACAGGTCATTAAACCGATTTGGAATTGCAACAGTCAAAATATTTAATCTAGTTCCATCTAGTTTGAGATCTTTTTGATCACGCCGGTATGGGACGGTTTGTTGGGATATGTGCCACTGGCTGATGAGTCGGTAAGGTCTTAACAAAGGATGAGCTAGTTAACACAGTCTCCGCTGACACCACGGGGCCACGCTGCTGCCGCACACAGGCACAGGTCTGTCTGACCCGTCTGACCCGGACACGGCACGGATCCAGCCAATCACGTTAATTGGTAAACCTCGGGATAAGCAGAGAGACAAAAAAAACTTAGCGAAGACTCCATTCTTCTTCTGATGTACCGAGTACATCTGGTGTTATAGGAAGTGTTCCCAGATCCAGCTGACCTGATCTATGCAGCCTAACAATCCTTTAACGGATATGAAGACAAAAGTTAGATGCGATAGATGCGTTTTTAGTCTAGATTTAAACTGACAGTGTGTCTGCTTTCCAAACAATGGTAGGAAGATTGTTCCAGAGTTTAGGTGCCAAATAGGAAAAGGATATAGCGCCTGCGGTTGATTTTGATATTCTAAGTATTAACAACTGGCCAGAATTCTGAGATCATAATAGATGTGAAGGACTATAATGCATTAAGAGCTCACTCAGGTACTGGGGAGCTAAGCCATTTAGTGCTTTGTAAGTAATTCGCAAGATTTTAAAATCTATACGATGTTTAATAGGGAGCCAGTGCAGTTTTGACAGAACCGGGCTAATATGTTCATACTTCCTGGTTCTAGTAAGGACTCTAGCAGCTGCGTTTTGGACCAGCTGTAATTTGTTTATCACGCGAACAGGGCAACCACCCAGTAGAGCGTTACAGTAATCTAGTCTCGAGGTCATAAATGCATGAACTAGCTGTTCCGCATTTGTCAGTGAGAGCATATGTCGCAATTTAGATATATTTTTAAGATGGAAGAATGCAGTTTTACATATGGTAGAAATGTGGCTTTCAAATGAAAGATTGGTATCAAAGAGCACACCCAGGTTCCTAACTGACGAAGACGACTTAACAGAGCAGCCATCAAGTGTTAGACAGTATTCTTAGGTTATTATGTCCTGAAGTTTTTGGTCCAATAATTAGAATCTCTATTTTTTCTGAATTTAGTAGTAGGAAATTACTAGTCTTCCAAGTTTTTATATCAGCTACACATTCTGTTAATTTTGAGAATTGGTAGGTTTCGTCAGGGCGCGAGGAAATATAGAGCTGAGTATCATCAGCGTAACAGTGAAAGCTAATGCCATGCTTCCTAATGACATCTCCCAAGGGTAGCATGTACAGATTGAAAAGCAACGGTCCTAGAACTGAGCCTTGTGGTACTCTATATTTAACTTGTGATCGAAATCACGTCTCTTCATTTACTACTACAAACTGATAACGGTCAGATAAGTATGATTTGAACCATGCCAATGCAATTCCACTAATTCCAGCATAATTTTCTAGTCTTAAGAAGAGGATCTATGACCTCTGGAAGCATCTCTTTCAATAGCTTAGTCGGTATAGGGTCTAACATACATGTTGTTGATTTTGATGATTTAACAAGTTTAGACAATTCTTCCTTTCCTATAGCAGCGAATGAATGGAATTTTTCCTCAGGGATACTACAATCCACTGTCTGATGTGATACTGTAGTAGGCAGTTGCATGGCTATAATTTTCTCTCTAATGTTGTCAATCTTGCAAGTAAAGAAGTTCATAAAGTCATTACTGCTGTGCTGTTTGGAAACATCAGAAGTTGAGGCTGTATTTCTTGTTAATTTAGCCACTGTATTAAATAAATACTTAGGGCTGTGATTATTTTCTTCTAAAAGATTTGAAAAATAAGCAGATCTAACGGTTTTTACAGCCTTTCTGTACTCCATCATTTTCTCTCTCCATGAAATCCGAAAAACTTCTAGTTTTGAATTCTTCCAGCTGCGCTCCAGTTTTCTGGCTGCTCTCTTAAGGGCCCGAGTGTGCTCGTTATACCATGGCGTTAGACTAATATCCTTAATCTTTTTTAAGCGCAAAGGAGCGACAGAGTCTAGAGTGTTGGAAAAGAGAGCGTCAATAGTTTCTGTTGCAACATCGAGTTCTTCTAAGCTGTCTGGTTTGCTAAGTTGATGAAACTGATCAGGAAGATTATTTATAAAGCAATTTTTAGTGGTAGAAGTGATGGTTCTAACATATTTATGGCAGACAGGCGGTTTTCCAGCCTTGGTTAAATGTAGCACGCATGACACTAGTTAATGATCTGAGACGTCATCGCTCTGCTGCAGAATTTCAACGGCATCAATATCGATTCCATGTGACAATATTAGATCTAGAGTATGATTACGACAATGAGTTGTTCCTGACACGTGTTGTCTAACTCCAATAGAGCTTAGAATATCTGTTAATGCCAATCCCAAAGCGTCTTTTTCATTATCTACATGTATATTAAAATCACCAACAATAAGGACTTTATCCACAGGCAGTACTAACTCCCATAGAAAATCAGCAAATTCTAAAAACTGTAAGGTGCCCTGGTGGCCTATATACAGTAGCTAACACAAATTTCAAATGAGATTTGTCACTTACATTATATAATTTTTGTCAAGTGTTTCCTCACTGTATTTTTGCAAGGCTCTTAATACAGAACTCTCCCACTTGAAGATTTCCCACCACTCGAAGAATTCAACTGGACTTCACTCATTGACCACCCTTTTGCTTTCTTTTCCTCTTTTTTATTTTTTGGAAATTCGATGCAGTGATCAGACAGTTATTTAGGTGATCGATTAGTTAGTTAGGTGAAAAACCTTTAAACAGATAAACACCATTTTTTTAGAAACAAGTTCATGCAGTAAAATTACAAACAGGATTTAAAGCAGACAGGATTAAATGCTTAATTTAAGTAATCAATAGATTCAACATTTAAACAGAAAACAGTCCTTTAAATTGATACTTTTTCACACAAGAAAAAATATAAAACTTTGAAAGCTCACCGGCTGCTACTTCAGTTTTGTAGAGGGCTTAATTCTGCTGAGTTTTTACTCCAATATAAACGATAGTTTGCAGTTCAGTACTCACTTCAAGATCCTGCTTTCTACTGCTGCTTTTGCTGAATGTGTGTGTCTACCCTGCTAATTAGCAGATCAGCTTCACCTGGTGCAAACTGGTTGGTGCATTCTAGCTGGGAGGGGCGTTGCCAGCAGTTTGTCACCACAATGTTACATAGAGCACCATCACTTCAAAAGAGATATATTTGAAAGGCTTTTGAGTAATACTGAAGATATTACTATAGATTACAGCAACACCTCCCCCTTTACCTTTCTGACGAGGTTCGTGTCGATAATAGTAACCTTGAGGGATAGACTCATTTAAAGTAATGTAATCGTCTGGTTTTAGCCAGGTTTCTGTCAAACACAGCACATCTAGATTATTTTCTGTGATAATATTGTTTACAATAAGTGCTTTTGAAGAAAGGGATCGAATATTCAGCAACCCAAGCTTTATCATTTGTTTATCTTTATAATCTCTGCTTACTACTTGTTGAACATCAATTAAATTATCACCCTTAAATGGGTTTGGAAGTTTTCTGTATTTATTAGTTCGGGGTACAGACACAGTCTCTATCTGATGATATCTAGGTGAAAGAGTCTCTATGTGTTGGGATTTATCTGAATTCTGTGACGTGAGACAGATAGCAGACGGTCCGTTTAGCCAGTCTGTCTGCTTCCTGACCTGGGCCCCAGTTAGTCAAGGTTGAGCTGTAAGACTATGTGCCATATTACTAGAGAGAAGAGCAGCACCACCCCAGGAGGGATGAATACCATCTCTTTTCAACAGGTCAGGTCTGCCCCAAAAACTTTTCCAATTGTCTATGAAACCTATATTATTCTGTGGACACCACTTAGACAGCCAGCCATTGAGTGATGATAGTCTGCTAATTATCTCATCACTCCTACGAGCAGGAAGGGGTCCAGAAAAAATTACAGTGTCTGACATCATACGTGCGATTTCACACACCTCTTTAATGTTAATTTTGGTGATCTCCGACTGGCGAAGTCGAACATCATTAGCGCCGACGTGAATAACAGTCTTAGAGTATTTATGATTAGCATTAGCCAGCCCTTTTAAATTTGCTTTGATGTCAGGCGCTCTGGCTCCAAGCAAACATGTGACTATGGTGGCTGGTGTCTCTATTTTCACGTTCCGTGTAATAGAATCGCCAATAACTAGGGCACTTTCAACAGGATTCTCAGTGGGTGCGTCACTGAGTGGGGAGAACCTGTTTGATGTTCTAATCGGAACGGAAGAGTGGTGTTTTATCCCACGACTAGGCCGCCTCACGGTCACAAAGTTGCCCTGCTGCACGGGCTCTACAGCTGGAACCGAACAATGTACGGAGTTCACTAAGCTAGTCGCATCCAAAACAGTATCTGAAGCCCTTGCATTCTTACTATCCTCAATTAAAGTTTGGATGCGTGTCTCTAATTCTAAGATTTTCTCTGTCAGCCTGACTATTTCCCTACATTTATGACATGTGAATCCCTCATTGCTGACAGAGAAAGCTAAACTATGCATGTGACATAGATGACATAGTTTACAGTGTTTGTAGACCGATCCAACTTACCAGTTGTTTGATGAACTTGTAGAAAAGGAGAGCGCGACAGAAATGACGTGGGCACGGATAACACAAACTAGCGTAGTGCTAACGTGTTGTGATGGTGATTTAGATTAAAAGATTAAAAACTAGCGATGTCAGATTAATGTGATAGGCAATATAAGACAATATCAGATATATAGTGAAGATAAAGTAGACAGCAAACAATGACAATAAATAGATTTAAAATAAAGCTATACGGAGCAACAGACAAACAATTCAGCAGCGAGGCAGACAGGAGCAGACAGGAGCCAAAGAAGACTTCCATCTTTGTGCTTTTTGCAAATGAGTTCCACAGGGGAAAGAAGGGTGGGCCACACTGTGTGTGTCCCCTCTGATGCCAGCAACCAATCACAGCACTGGAATGTAGAAGCCCCAAATTGTAATCTCCTCCTCATCGAAAAGGGATAAAAGTACCCTTTCAACAGACACACCTTGTTCTGAGTCTCCGGTTCATCCAGTGAGACAACACCAAATTCCATGATCTGAATCTCCAGCTTGTGAGGTAGCAACAGACCACGTTCTGAGCCTCCAGCCTGTGAGGAAAGAAACATTAACAAACACCACGTTCAGAGTTTTCATCCAGCGAGACCGCAACGACTCCAGAGAGACAAAAGTGGATTGATCAAGTTCTGAGTGTTTGGCCCAGAGAGGCAGAAGACACACAGAGACACTTGCAATGAGGTTAAGCTAAGGAGAGCAAACCTTTACTCCAAGGTACCTTCGTCTGCGTGTTCCAGATTGTTAAGGACCCTTTGCACCTACACCAGGGCCTCATCTGTGTGTTCCAGATTTTAGGACCCTTCAGTGCTCTAGGAGATCAGCATCCCAGAGAGCTTCGTGTTCAAGGCTGTTGAAACAGATTCCGGCTTCTCTCCCCACTGCATTGTCACCCAGCACAACCAGTGGAAGACATCATCGTCATCGGACCCATCCACGTGGAACGTAATTATCACTTAACCAAACCTCTTTCCATTGGCTTTGTTGTATATTATCAGTGTATGCTATTCTAATTCACATTAGATGTAATATAGCTGATGTTAGTTAAACACAAATAATCTATCTTTTATTTGTGTGGTGCATAATAAGGTTCTCCACCTTATCACTCACAGAGAAACAGTTTATCTTTCCATAAGATAACATAACTCTTCCATAGCCACATCCAACTTAATCACTTGTATTTTATGTATTATATGCACCTTGTTCCTTTTATCATTCATGGTATTCATTTAGTAGTTGTGTTAATTATTCTTGTCTATCTTTTGCTAATAAAATTTATTTTATTACACATGTGTGTCTTCCTTGTGCTGATAATACAGAAAAGGCTCTACAAGTAGGCAATCTCACCAATATTTCAAATAAATCAACTTATATTAATTCCAAATTATTGAACAGCCTCCTGTTGGGAGTGTTTTCATACTACCCAGGTAACAGACCTTGACTGGTGCCCTGAACTAAGAGTAGGGGGCAGTGGTAACCTGATGTACTCATAACCACACCTTAAGTAACGTGTGATCCAAAAATCATACCGTCAGCAGTGACGTGAGTACCAATCTCTATTTTACATAGCATCCTTGCATGGGCGAAGGTAAAATCACTACATGGATAAAATGAGAATCAAGATTTTTTTCTATCAAATAGAGTTCATAATTCTCCCATGATTCTGAACAGACAACTAAACAAAATCACATAATTATTTACTAGGGGTCAAAATATTAATTACTGCAGTTATATTTAAAAAATATTTCATTTGAGACTTCCAGTATGGCGATTGTAAGAGAAGGCAGCAGGCAGACCTCCCAACCACTCTCTTTTAAATCCATTTAAGTATCTTCTTTTGTTATCTAATTGCTTTGCAGCATGAAATATAACAACTATAGTTAGTTCAGAAAGTGAAATGAGCAACTTTAAACAAAAGCAAAGTACTGCACCAGCAACACGGTCAGGCACTACCTTAGTGGGTAAGTTGGCAGCTATGGCTGCTAACGATACCACTAGCAACAAGGATACACCTGAAAAAGACAACACGAATAACTTGTTGATAAGTCAGCTAGTCTCCGAATTGGCAAGACAGCGGGCCAGTTTAAAAGAAGACATGGCAAGTTTAATTCAATATTCAATCAAGCTATTAAAAGCCTCCCTTGACATGCTATACGTGAGACAGTCAGCACGTTTTTTTAACAGCTAGTCATGTTCTTGGAGAGCAGGCACACAAATGTTTGGAGCAGGCACAGCGGCAGCCAGATTGTCTAGCACATCTTTTCCGACACTTGCTTCAAGGTTGTGGGATTCAGGGGTCCATCATCATGGTCTTCCTCATCCTCTGGATCAATTATGTCCCACTGAGAAGAGCAGCAATGAGGGACATGATCGACGGCAAAGACAGGTGAAGATGTTCATGGTGATCAGCTGCTTCATCAAAATAAAGCTGCAGAATTGGCACAGCTGTGTTGAGATGGCAGAAGGATGGACAGTAGGAGGGTTCAACACCTGTAAATATGTGATTAATAGTACAATAAATCTGAATAAAGCTTTGTTTCATGTGTTGTTGACTTGTATATGTATTTATTTATGGTGCTTACTTTTATTCATTCTTTTACTCATTTGTTTCCTATTTTTGTCAGTAAATAAAATGTATTTGTTTTATAAATTCATGCTTTAAATCATTGCTTGACTGAAAATTGAGATGTATTCACCTTGACTGTACTTGTCTAGTGTGTTTGCTTCACTGTTAACAATTTTCCTGTATTTTTACAGTACAGTACTGGCAGCACGGTTGCCAGCAAGTTACTGTATTTTCATATACAGTAATCGTACTGTAATTTAATTTACAGTACACAAGAAGAGTGCTGTAATTCTACAAACAATATTTTCCAATTTTAGTCTGCTTCTGCTGTAATTAATAATACAGTATAGTACTGTAATGTATATATTGATCCATTACTGCAAAATATTACTAGAAATTTCTAAATAATTATATATGTAGTTATATATACATAATTATATATGTAGTTATTACAATATATACATTTACAGGAAGTAATATTATAATTGTCACAGTTATGCCTGTTTACATGTCTGTTCTTATGTTCCCCAGCCCTGTCTCTTGTCTAATCTTCCTTGTTTTGAGTTCAGTCCCGTCACTTGTCAAGTATTCTTTGCGTTGTCTTCGTTTGTTTCGTCATCCGTCATGTCTTCTGTTTAGTATTCGTCAGTCCTGTCAATTGTCACATGTTCTTTGTTTTGTATTCTAGTCCTGTAATTCTGTCACATGTGCTCTTTGTTTTGAGTTCTGTCACATGTTTTCTGTGTTGTTCTCCTGCCTGTCATTGTCATTAGTTCATTTAGTTCAGCTGTGTCTTGTCATGATGTCTTTCACCTGTGCCCTGCTCGTTATCCTCCTGTGTTTCCGTGTATATATTCCCTCTGTGTCAGTTCAATCCTTGTCTGGTGCTAAAGTTCCGTAGGTGGTGTAATCTTGTTTCCTGTCTGAATTCCTGGTGATAATTAAAGTGTTTGAAAGTACTTCAGTCGTCGTGACTGTTCCTGCACACCTACACGTTACAGAAAAATGGACCCAAAACAACAAGTAAATGGATGTCTCTGCTGAAGACCGTCTGTGGAGCATCCGTCAGCGTGGACGCCCGTTGGAGAGGTATGTGAGGGAGTTTGTCGAGCTCTCACCTGGTGGGCTGGCCGGATGCTTCTCTCAATGCAGAGTTTTGGTTGGGGCTGAACGAGAACACCATTTGCCCTAGCGAACCGGGGGGGGGGTGACCGTGGCTCTCCACTCTGTCCTTAACTCCGCCCTGGCGGCCAGAACCCCCTGACCCGCCATGGGACCCAGAGAGAGGAGAGGATACGTCAATCAAACACGGAGGAGAAAGAGGCGTTTTCAATTGTGAGTATTGAAAACATTCCTTGTGTTAAAATCGTATTTGTTGAACTACTATAAACCCTGAAAGGGCAAAGGCCCTATTGTTTTCCTTAGGATTTATTATTAGGGCCAAAGCCCTGAAAGGGTGAAGGCCCTATTGTTTCCCTAAGGATTTATCAGGGCCCAAGCTCTGAAAGGGCGAAGGCCCTATTTGTTACATGTCATCTAGTCCTGTCTTGTTAGTTTTCACCTTGTGTAATTAGTTTGATTATCGTCACCTGTTTCCGTTTTACCCTCGTCATCTGTGTGTATTTAAGTTCCTCCCCTAGTCTCATCCTTTATCGGTAGTTGTCTGTGCATAGCCGAGAAGCTCCCCCGGTTCCTCCGCCAACTGCCATGGTTCCGCTGCCATCGATCGGCCCCAGTACGTCATCCCTCCACACAGTCTGGACTCCTCCCTGGCCCCTCCCACTGTCAGCTTCACCATGGTGGCGGCCATCTTCCCCTGAGCACTGCCTGTCTCCAGCTCCACGCCCTCCTCTGAAGCCTCCGCCTTCGTCGTCTTCCTTTTTACGGCGCGAGGATGCGCCTTTCCGAGGGGGGCGCTCATCTAATCCTGTCTTGTTAGTTTTCACCTTGTGTAATTAGTTTGATTATCGTCACCTGTTTCCGTTTTACCCTCGTCATCTGTGTGTATTTAAGTTCCTCCCCTAGTCAGAATCAGAAATCAGAATCAGAAAGAGCTTTATTGCCAGGTATGTTTACACATACTAGGAATTTGTTTTAGTGACAAAAGCTTTACAGTGCAACAGAGTGACAGTGACAAGACACAGATGATAAAAAAGAATAAAAATACAAATATACAAAATAGACAATTGTATGTACAGTTAAGATATATACAGATTGTATGTACAGTTGTGATGAGTGCAAATGAAATATAAATAAGTGTTTTAAGTGAATGGTGTGTAATAGTTTTGTGATTTTTAGTTTCGGGTAAAAATAAGAGGGTGATCTCAAACCATTCTGAGACAAGTGACACATTTCCTGCTGCCAATTGGTGGCGCTATATCTTTGACTCATATTAGTCATAGCCATGTGCTCGGCTTTCTACAAGTCTCGTCCTTTGTCGGTAATTGTCTGTGCATAGCACACTGTTACGTGTCTGCTCTCATGTTAATAAACCTGCTTGTTATTTGTGACTTAAGACTCCTGTCTTCATCCTCGGCGCTACACTATTGTTCTTCTAAGGATTATTATTATTAGGGCCCAAGCTCTGAAAGGGCAAAGGCCCTATTGTTTTCTTTAGAATGAATATTATTAGGGCCCAAGCCACTGAGGTGCAGGGCCCTATTGTTCTTCTAAGGATTATTATTATTGTTATCATTATTATTATTTATTTTTGATATCTCAAACGGTTTGCCCGTGGCGAGGCAACGAATTTATGGCGAGAAAACAGAAACAGGAAGTGTTATAACGTCTGCATACATTCATTGATTTTTATGAAACTTCAGCTGTGTGTTCGTTGTAGAAAGCCGAGCACATGGCTATGACTAATATGAGTCAAAGATATAGCGCCACCAATTGGCAGCAGGAAATGTGTCACTTGTCTCAGAATGGTTTGAGATCACCCTCTTATTTTTACCCGATTTACTTCAAACTTCTTCATTATAATGTCAAAACATTTCAGATGTAGACATGTGAATGTCTTTGTAATATCTTAAATATTGTTGCCATGGCAAGACGTCAAACTTTAATAATATTCTTGGGTGTTTTTGAGGCTCTTAACATGCTTCAAATTGCATGAAACTCGATACACACATCAATATTGTCGACCAGTAGACATGGGCAAAGCCTTAAAAATGGGCGTGGTGGAGGGGCTCCATGGCGCAGTCTTTTGACAAAAGTTGGGGGATTAGTTTAACCTACAGTCACCAAACTCAGTACACATATTGTTCTCATTTAGCCAGACAACTTTCTAATTTACGGTCATTAGCTCTGACCAACAGGAAGTCAGTTATTTTGGTTTGAATATGGATATTTTGAATAATCAAGCTCTGAATTTTTAGAAAAACCGTGGCTCCCTGCAGTGGACAGTACTGCACGTGTATCACATTATTTCTGTTCACTCATTGAAGCACACGAACCGTGTTCAGAAAGACGCGCTTTCGTTTTACAACTAACGACATTCTTCGTTTACATGTTTTTTAATTTCATTAATTAAAACTTTCAAGCGATTGTATAATATACAAGCAAAGAAACACACGAAAAAGATTAATTTACTGATCGCGAGTATTGACAGAAAGAGCCACTCTCATGTTATAGACGGAGAGAAAGTTTGCTTTCGTTTTACAATTCAGGCCACTTCGTCATATATACACATACATACATATATATATATATATTTTTATAACCAATTAAAACATTCCAGCGATTCTACAATATACAAGCAAATAAACACATGAAAGACATTCATGTAGAGATCACGAGCCGCGTTGTTTGACAGTTTGATGATGTCTGTGAACACGAGTGATTTTTTTAACCTTGTTCATTAATAAATTCCAGCGATTACACAAGATTTAATCACAAGTATGTATTAAAAAGCTTCATTTAGAGTTTTCTGTCACACAAAGAGACACGCAGCGTCTCCTAATAATGATCGCGCCCAGTTATACAAATAACTACATCTTTACACATGCAGGGATTTTAAAAAATAAAACTAAAATATAAAATTCGGCAAATAAATCCTATTTGGATCGTTATCCTTTATATTACATTCGTGCGCTCCTCCAGTTCAAGAACCCGAATGTCTCTCTGTGTTTTAGTCTGGCAGGATTAATCCTTTCATTGCTGTGTCCCTTTGTCTGCATTATAGGATAGGAAATCTCATAAAAATAAAGGCATAGAACCAGTTCAGTTGTTGTGCACTGACTATATGGTTCTATATAATAAGTTTAACAATATGGTTAAAAAAAAACGTAAAATACCTTAAGATAAATTCAATGTAACCTGGATGAATTTAAAATGAATGTACTATATTTCAGATCAATATATTTGTTTTCTTTAAAATATTTTTTCTGAATATCTCTCTCTCTCACTCTCTCTCTCTCTCTCTCTCTCTCTCTCTCTCTCTCTCTCTCTTAACCCTTTCATTGCTGTCTCCTTTTTTCTGCATTACAGGATAGTAAATCTCTTAGCCCTTCTCTTCTATAAATTTGTATAAAGAAATAAAGGCAAAGAACCAGTTCATTTGTATTTCACTGACTATTTAGTTTTATATAATTAGTTTAACAATATAATAAGATAAATTCAGCTGAATATTTAACACTTTGAACTGCTAATGATAACTTTGCTATGATATGATCGCTTTTAGTTAGTATTATATTGAATAATCTGACTCAATTAACTGGTCAGTACACCGTTTAAATTCATTTTGCCCGCCGTGCCCATGTTTGATAATAGTCTTGTCCTGTCCTCTACGCTAATTTTTTTGTCTCTCTGCTTATCCCGAGGTTTACCAATTAACGTGATTGGCTGGATCTGGGCCGTGTCCGGGTCGGACGGGGAACCTGTGCCTGTGTGCGGCAGCAATGTGGCCTGTGGTGTCGGCAGGAGACTGTGTGAACTAGATCATCCTTTGTTAAGACCTTACCGACTCATCAGCCAGTGGCACATATCCCAACAAACCGTCCCATACCGGTGTGATCAAAAAGATCTTAAACTAGATGGAACTAGATTAAATATTTTGACTGTTGCGATTCCAAATCGGTTTAATGACCCGTAACTCTGCCTGAGTATCGGACAAGTGTTCACTGTTGGCCAGAGGAGAACTGGCCCCCCGACTAAGCCTGGTTTCTCCCGAGGTTTTTTTCTCCATTTGTTGGAGTTTTAGTTCCTTGCCGCTGTTGCCTTTGGCTTGCTTAAGTTGGGGACACTTGCTTGATGTTCAGCAGTGTTTTTGATATGCCTGCATTGGCGCCGTTGTATGCGTACTGAGCTGAGACGGACGATTACGTCACTGTTTTCTGCAGTGCTGATATACCTAAATTAACTAGACTAATAACTACTGATATTTGCAACGGAATGAATCAATAATATATAGAATAAGCTGCACAATGACACCATTTTCTTATTAATGTAAAGCTGCTTTGCCACAATTTGCATTGTAAAAAGCACTATATAAATAAAGATGACTTGACTTGACTTGATACTTCCTGGTTCTAGTAAGGACTTTAGCAGCTGCGTTTTGGACCAGCTGTAATTTGTTTATCACACGAGCAGGACAACCACCCAGTAGAGCGTTACAGTAATCTGGTCTCGAGGTCATAAACGCATGAACTAGCTGTTCCACATTTGTCATTGAGAGCATATGCCGTAATTTAGATATATTTTTAAGATGGAAGAATGCGGTTTGCTAGAAATGTGGCTTTCAAATGAAAGATTGGTATCAAAGAGCACACCCAGGTTCCTAACTGACAAAGACGACTTAACAGAGCAGCCATCAAGTGTTAGACAGTATTCTAGGTTATTATGTGCTGAAGTTTTTGGTCCAATAATTAGAATCTCTGTTTTTTTCTGAATTTAGTAGTAGGAAATTACTAGTCATCCAATTTTTTATATCAGCTACGCATTCTGTTAATTTTGAGAATTAATAGGTTTTGTCAAGGGCGCAAGGAAATATAGAGCTGAGTATCATCAGCGTAACAGTGAAAACTAATGCCATGCTTCCTAATGACATCTCCCAAGGGTAGCATGTATAGAATGAAAAGCAACAGTCCTTGTACTGAGCCTTATGGTACTCCATATTTAACTTGTGATCGAAATGACATCTCTTCGTTTACTACTACAAACTGATAACGGTCAGAGTATGATTTGAACCACGCCAAAGCAATTCCACTAATGCCAACATAATTTTCTAGTCTATTCAAAAGAATATTTTCATTTTTCATTTTCATTTTTCATCATTTAGCAGACGCTTTTATCCAAAGCGACTTACAAGGGGAGCAATTAGGGGTTTGGTGTCTTGCTCAAGGGCACTTTAGTCATGGTATCGAAAGTGGATAGAGTGCTGTTTATTCACAATTCCCACTTTCAATTCCTGCCGGCGTGGGAATCGAACCAGCAACCTTCTGATTACAAGCCCGACTCCCTCACCACTAGGCCACGACTACCCCAGAATATTGTGGTCGATAGTGTCAAAAGCAGCACTGAGGTCTAGTAAGACTAATAGAGAGATACAACCACGATCTGATGATAAGAGCAAATCATTTGTAACTCTAATGAGAGCAGTCTCAGTACTATGGTACGGTCTAAATCCTGAATGGAAATCCTCACAGATACCATTTTTTTTCAAGTTGGAACACAGTTGCGATGATATTTTCTTTTCTAGTATTTTTTGACAGAAAAGGTTGATTGGAGATCGGTCTGTAATTGACTAATTCTCTAGGATCAAGTTGTGGTTTTTTAATAAGAGGTTTGATAATAGTCAGCTTAAAATTTTTCTGTATGTAACCTAGTGATAAAATGAATGAATGATCTTAAGAAGAGGATCTATGACCTCTGGAAGCATCTCTTTCAATAGCTTAGTCAATATAAGGTCTAACATACATGTTGTTGATTTTGATTATTTAACAAGTTTAGACAATTCTTCCTTTCCTATAGCAGCGAATGAATGGAATTTTTCCTCAGGGATACTGACAGGGATACAATCCACTGTCTGATGTGATACTGTAGTAGACGGTTGCATGGCTATAATTTTCTCTCTAATGTTGTCAATCTTGCAAGTAAAGAAGTTCATAAAGTCATTACTATTGTGCTGTTTGGAAACATCAGAAGTTGAGGCTGTTTTTCTCGTTAATTTAGCCACTGTATTAAATAAGTACTTAGGGTTGTGTTTATTTTCTTCTAAAAGATTTGAAAAATAAGCGTTTTTTTAAGGCCTTTCTGTACTCTATCATTTTCTCTCTCCATGAAATACGAAAAACTTCTAGTTTTGACTTCTTCCAGCTGCGCTTCATTTTTCTGGTTGCTTTCTTAAGGGCCTGAGTGTGCTCGTTAAACCATGGCATTGGACTAATATCCTTAATCTTTTTTAAGCGCAAATGAGCGACAAAGTCTAGAGTGCGTCAATAGTGTCTGTTGCAACATCGAGTTCTTCTGAGCTGTCTGGTATGCTAAGATGATAAAACTGATTAGGAAGATTATTTATAAAGCAATCTTTAGTGGTAGAAGTGATGGTTCTAACATATTTGAGGTAGAGAGACCGTTTTGCACCCTTGGTTAAATGTAGTACGCTTGAGACTAGATAATGATCATCATTACTCTGCTGCAGAATTTCATTGGCATCAATATCGATTCCATGTAAAAATATTAGATATAGAGAATGATTACGACAATGAGTGGGCCCTGACACGTGATGACTAACTCCAATAGAGTTTAGAATATCTGTTAATGCCAATCCCAATGCGTCTTTTTCATTATCTACATGGATATTAAAATCACCAACAATAAGGACTTTATCCACAGCCAGTACTAACTCCTATAGAAAATCAGCAAATTCTTTGATAAAGACTGTAGGGTGCCCTGGTGGCCTGTATACATCAGCCAGCAAAAATGTCAAATGAGATTTGTCACTTACATTATATAACGTTACATAGAGCACCATCACTTCAAAAGAGTTATATTTGAAAGACTTTGAGTAATACTGAAGATATTACTATAGATTACAGGAACATCTCCCCCTTTACCTTTCCGACGAGGTTTGTGTCGATAATAGTAACCTTGAAGGCTAGACTCATTAAAAGTAATGTAATCGCCTGGTTTGACCCAGGTTTCTGTCAAACACAGCACATCTAGATTATTTTCTGGGATAATATCATTTACAATAAGTGCATTTGAAGAAAGGGATCGAATATTCAGCAACCCAAGCTTTATCATTTGTTCATCTTTATTATCTCTGTTTTTTACTCGTTGAACATCAATTAAATTATCATCCTTAAATGGGTTTGAAAGTTTTCTGTATTTATTAATTTGGGGTACAGACACAGTCTCTATGTGATGATATCTAGGTGAAAGAATCTCTATGTGTTGGGATTTATCTGACTTCTGTGACGTGAGACAGCTAGCAGACGGTCGGTTTAGCCAGTCTGTCTGCTTCCTGACCTGGGCCCCAGTTAGTCAAGCTTGAGACTATGGCACTATGTGACTATGTGCCATATTACTAGAGAGAAGAGCGGTACCACCCCAGGAGGGATGAATACCATCTCTTTTCAACAGGTCAGGTCTGCCTCAAAAACTTTTCTAATTGTCTATGAAACCTATATTATTCTGTGGACACCACTTAGACAGCTAGCCATTGAGTGATGATAGCCTGCTAATTATCTCATCACTCCGACAAACAGGAAGGGGTCCAGAACAAATTACAGTGTCTGAAATCGAACGTGCAAGTTCACACATTCTTTAATGTTAATTTTGGTGATCTCCAACTGGCGAAATTGAACATCATTAGTGTCCCGGAAAACATTTGACTATGGTGGCTGATGTCTGTATTTTCACATTCCATGTAATAGAATTGCCAATAACTAGGGCACTTTCAAATGGATTCTCAGTGGGTGCGTCACTGATTGGGGAGAACCTGTTTGATGTTCTAATTAGAACGGAAGAGCGGTGTTTTTTCCCATGACTAGGCCGCCTCACGGTTGTTTGATGAACTTGTAGAAAAAGGAAAAAAGGAGAGCGCGACAGAAATGACGGTGGACACGGATAACAAGTTTACAAACTAGAGTAATGCTAACGAGTTGTAATAGTGATCTAGATTAAAAACTAGCCATGTCAAATTAATGTGATAGGCTATATTAGACAATATCAGATATATAATGATGATAAAGTAGACAACAAACAATGACAATAATTAGATTCAAAACAAAGCTATACGGAGCCACAGACTCAAACAATTCAGCAGCGAGGCAGACAGGAGCAATCGAGACAAAAGGAAGGTCTCAAGGCAAAGCTAGAAAAGGTAAAGCTATTTACAGGTAAAGTATTTAGGTCATGTGGTGTGTCTTCCACAGTTTTGCCAGTGCAAAACATTACATTTACATTTAGTCATTTAGCAGACGCTTCTTATCCAAAGCGACTTACAAGTGAGGAAAACAAACAAGCGATTCTTCATGAATTGGCAAATAACACAGGAAGTGCTCACAATACAAGTTTCATACATTGCTCAGTACCATAAGCTAGAGTAGGCAGGGAAAAGGGAAGGAAAGGTTTTTTTTTTTTTTTTTTTTTTATGAGGGGATCAAGTGTTCACGGAAGAGGTGAGTTTTCAGCTGTCTCTTGAATATTGCCAGGGATTCTGCGTTCCTGATGAAAGTAGGGAGATCATTCCACCAGCAGGGAGCAGTGAAGGAGAATGATCTGGAGAGTGATTTTGTGCCTCTCTGTGACGGTACCACAAGCCTACGCTCCTTTAGTGATCGCAGGCTTCTGGTGGGGACATAGCGTTGTAGCAGTGTGTGGAGGTAGGAAGGTGCAGAGCCTGTGGTGGATCTGTAAGCAAGCATCAGCGCTTTGAACTTGATGCGAGCAGCGAGGGGTAGCCAGTGCAGAGAGATGAAGAGGGGCGTGACGTGGGCTCTCTTAGGCTCGTTGAAGACAAGACGAGCAGCAGCGTTCTGGATCATTTGAAGAGGTTTGATTGCACTTGACGGCAGACCAGCCAGAAGAGCATTGCAGTAATCAAGCCTTGAAATGACCAGGGCCTGGACCAGCAGTTGTGTTGCGTGCTCAGTCAGGAAGGGACGGATTTTCCTGATGTTGCGAAGTGCAAATCTGCATGACCGCGCCGTCTTTGAGATGTGGTCTCTGAAGGTCAGTTGGTCATCGAAGATAACTCCAAGATTTCTGGCCGACTTAGATGGGGTCATGGTGGTTGTACCAAGCTGTATGTTGATGTCGTGTTGTAGGGTAGGAGTGGCAGGAAAGACTAAAAGCTCAGTCTTTGCCAGGTTGAGCTGCAGGTGGTGTTCTTCCATCCAGGTGGAGATATCCGCCAGACAGCTTGAGATCCGTGCAGCTACTGTGGAATCCTCTGGCTGGAAGGACAGGTAGAGTTTTGACACCTTAAAAGAGAAACTCACCACTGCACATATTCTTGCATATGCCGACTTTTCATTGCCATTTATTCTGGAAGTGAACACAAGGCACTGGGGGCTGGGGGCAGTTCTTGTTCAAGAGCAGGAGGGAAAGATCTGACCTATTGCTTACTCCAGTTGTAGTTTGCGGCCCACTGAGTGCAATATGTTACAGTTCTATGAAGATAGAAATTTTGGCACTCAAGTAGGCAATGACATAAAAATTCAGAGGGTATTTGTTAGGCATAAACACTTTGTTTTTACAGAGAACAATCCAGAGTCACTTGCCGTCGACAAAGCTGGGGGCCACAGAACAGCGTTGGCTGCCCAGCTTGCGGATTTCGACTTTGAAGTTCGGTATAGGCATGGAAAGAGTAGAGTAATCGCCGATACCCTTTCGAGACAACCTCTAGATGATAATGATGGTGTGGCCATTGTGGTCCCTGCCACTGTGGTCCCTTGTACAACAGGCAGCAGGAGTGGAGCCAGTGCATCAGGCTACCCAAGCTGCGCTTAAGGTTTTTCGCAGCAACCATTCAACAGCTGATTTGAGGGCGTTGGAAGAGTCTGACCCAGATATTGGGAGGGTTTTTTTATTGCGGCGCAATACGGAATTTCCGCCCTGATGGGAAGGGGGAAATTTTTCAAGTACTTCTGCCTTTCATGTTAACCCTCTGAGGTCGGCCGTCACACCCGCGTGATTTACTCACTTTTTTCTTGTCAGTATGAAAGAGACTCAAAATGCTCCGTCAATTTTGAACATACAATTAAGAGATATATACCATTGCAATCTTGTGCACTCTCATAGTAAAAACAAAATGTTGTGCTTTTTGCAAAATAAACAAAACGAACATGATGCGTGAGCTGCGATCTCTCTCCGAATGAAATCCATTCTGATAGTCATAAGAAAATGAACAGTAACTTAGTGAATACTATTCACACAAATATGAAACGCATGTCTAAATAAACGTTGAAATGTCAGGTTTTAAATCATGTAAGTCAAATCTAAAACAAATATTCTCTGTTTATGTAATCTGTTTGAAAACGGAGAGAAATCAGTCGCTCGCGAGCCAGCTCATTATCTGTAATGTGACCACGCCCACGGAGAGCACGCGCTATTCAAACACAAATTCTGAGGCGATTACTGTAACAGAGAGTTAACGCCCACATATGCATCTCACACGCCCCCCGGTCAATGCCATAAAAAACATGAAGTTTCTTCATAAGATTCACTGAACGTTCATCGCGTTTTGAGGACGATTGCAACTCAGATGACGAACGGGTGCATTATAACTTCCTCAACCTTTCTGGTGCAAGTCTGCTATAGATCTGAATTTTACCAGGAACCACCAACTTACCATAGACAATCTAAGATTAAACAGGTCTAAGTCACATTAACCAGACAGGCAATGAAAATGTGTTTTTGCAAATTTATATAAACAAACAAACAAACCAAAAAGAAGAAAAAAACAATGTAAATATGATAAACCAACAATTGATACTGAAATCAAAAACATTGAACATATATAAAAGAAACAAACTATATGATTGTCAATCCATGGGAGTGAAAGGCAGTCCAAAGGTAGAAATGATGGTATTATCCATAGAAGAGAAAAATAATAATAATAATAATAATTCCAAAGTGCAAGCGACTCCAAATAACAAAGTTAAATCTTCACAGATCCTTAGACATGAGATCCCACAAGGTGATGACAACCATTGTTCATGGAGGAATATCCTCTTTTTACCTCCAAACCAAGTTCGGTAGCCAACAATACGCCACTAGCACCAAAAAGTCCTTTTTGAGCTGAAACCAATGTTTCTCAATCAGGACTCATACATGGATTTTGGTGACACAGAAGGTAAGCCATGCTTCCTCTGTCAAACAAATCTGACTTCCTCTACTCCCCAATTGGACATATACCCTCCAGTAGAGTGCACTTGCGCCTCTGGTGGTGTGTAGTATTATTACACTCCGTCAGATTGAACATGTAACAGACCTGAGCCTGTTACATACCACCCCCTTCAGAAGAAGGCTTGTCATAACCATGACAAGTCTTTAAATTTTGTACATGATAGGTTTCGACATTATGAAGATCATTAAGAAAAGTGACTGAATAATTTACAGGTCCAAGACATTTAACAACTTTAGCAGGGCCTTTCCACTTTGCTGAAAGTTTTGCCATAAACCCCTCATCTGCCCTGGATAGAGGATGAGTCCGCACCCAAACCACATCCCCTACCTTGTAGTGCGTCTGTTTGCGGTGTTGGTTGTAGAAGCGTTTCTGCTTGACTTGGGCTTGTTCAATGTTCTTCTTTACCAGGCTGATGAGGTTTTGTTGTCGCTCAAGGATGTGATAGGCAGGGTCATTGGGGTCAGGAGGTCTATGTAAGGCTCTCTCCAATGGGCCTTTCAACTTACGCCCCAGTGCTACTTCTGCAGGTGGGTACCCTGTACTCTCATGCCACGCTGTATTAATTGCAAACCGAAACTCAGGCAACCATCTATCCCAAAGACGATGCTGATCCCCTACATAGGATGCTATCATTGTTTTTAGATTTCGGTTGACACGTTCCGTCAGGTTTGTCTGAGGATGATAGGCTGTTGTCAATTTTTGTATAACACCCCACTGTTTGCATACTAGGTTAATTAGGTGTGAAGTAAATTGTGCTCCTCGGTCCGACACTAGATAAGTTGGAGTACCCCATCTGGTGAATATTTCCTCAACCAGAATTTTCGCTATCTGAGGTGCTCTTGCTGTTCTTAAAGGAAACAACTCCACCCATTTTGAACAATAATCGACAATGACAAGGAGATGTTCATTTTGTTTTGTACTTCTAGGAAAAGGTCCCATCAAGTCAATGCCAAGCATGTGCCCTGGTTCGACAACAGGGATAGATTGTAAATGACCAGAGAGTTTTGAGAGAGAAGGCTTATACTTTTGGCAAGTAGGACATTCTTTACAATGTTTCCACACGTCCGCTCTCAAACTAGGCCAATACGCTACCTCTAGGAGTCGGAGAAGTGTCTTTAATCTCCCCAGATGACCACTGAGTGGATTGTCATGTGCGTAGCGTAGGAATTCTTCTCGATACCTTGTTGGAATGACTAATTGCAATTTCTGCCCCTTCTTACCATCAGGTACACTGCGAAACAGAAATCCATTTTGTAAAACATAGTGGACTCGTGATGTATCTTGAACTGTCTGCATCTGCACCTTCCTCATTAACTCTTGAAGTTCTAGGTCAGTCTGCTGAGAGGTCCCAATTTGAGTGATATCTACTGGTATGTCAGTGAGGAATGATGTAGTCTTCGTGGCCTTCACTACAGCAATTAAATCAGATGAGGTGAGGTTATTTTGTGTTCTAGATAAAACATCTGGTACTACATTACACTGTCCTTTTCGGTATCTGACGGTAAAGTGAAACCCTTGCAAACGAATAGTCCAGCGTGTAAGTCGTGAAGATGGCTTTGGATGTTGAAAAACCCATGTCAAAGCTGCATGATCTGTAATCACTTCAAATGGATGGCCCTCGAGATATGGCCTCCACTTCTCGACGGCCCATACAACCGCCAAACACTCCTTTTCTGAAACTGAGTAAGCCTTCTCTGGTTGTCGTAACAGTCTGGAAGCGTATGCTATCACATGCTCCTCTCCGTCTGATTCTTGAGTAAGTACCGCTCCTAAACCAAGCTCGCTTGCGTCGGTTTGAACTTTGAAAGGTTTGTCAAAATCAGGTGGTATCAAGACTGGTGCCTCTGTAAGATCGTGTTTGATCGTGTCAAATGAATGTTGGCATTGCTCAGTCCAAGACCAAGCAGAATTTTTCTGTTTCAGTGCATGTAAAGGAGCAGCTTTATCAGAGAAATGTGGTATAAAACGATGATACCATCCTGCTAACCCTAAGAAACGTTGTACATCCTTGAGTGATTTGGGTATTGGGAACGAATTGACTGCAGCTACTTTGGAAGGATCAGTTTATTACACCCTCACCTGAAATAATGTGCCCTAAAAAAGAAAGTGATCTTTGGATGAGATTACATTTTTTCAGGTTGAGGGTAAGGCCTGCATCATGAAAGCAATTAAAAACTTGCCTGAGGTGTTGAAGATGTTCCTTCTCATTCTGGGAAAACACCACCACATCATCAATGTATATTAGACAGCATTTACCTTTGAGCTCTCGTAGTACATGCTCCATTAACCGTTGAAAAGATGCTGCAGCATTTTTTAGCCCGAAAGGAAGCCGTAAAAATTCATATAGCCCTGATGATGTGACAAATGCGGTTTTCTGAATGCTGTCCTTCTCCATTTCCACCTGCCAATATCCACTTTTCAAATCAAGAGTGCTGAACACAGTTGCTCCATGTAGAGACTCTAAGATATCCTGGATTTGTGGCATGGGGTATGCATCTAGGTACGTCTTAGCATTAAGACCTCGGTAGTCTACGCAAAGTCTTGAACTTCCATCCTTTTTTGGGACTACCACCACTGGTGACGCCCAAGGAGAAGTGGACGGTCGAATGATCTCTTTGGCCAACAAGTCTTTGACTTCTGAATCGATAAACCTTTGCTTGTCTGTTGAAACCTTGTAAGCACGTTTTCTTACAGGAACCTCATTGGTAGTAATGATACAATGTTTTACCAGACTTGACTGTCCAATCTCGTGTGTGCAAACTGTTGGCCATTCTAACATTAAATCCTCCAACTGCCCCTTAAATTTTTCACTGGTGTTTGCCTGTTGTGTAAGATGGCGAATGGAATGTAATGTTTCACTGGATACCGTAGGAGTGGGTAAAGCAAGGTAAAAGTTCACTGTTGAATGGCATTTGTTGAATAGAAATGGGTACGAGTTCTCTTCAGCAGCCTCTTCTTTTGAAGGTAAACTATACTGGGTTTTTTTAAAATCTAACTTTATTCCAGAAGTGAGTAGAAAATCCATACCTAGAATGATCGGTACAGTTAAATCCTCATCATTCAAGATAAACAGTGTCAATTTCATATGTTGTCCCTGAATCTCACAATTCCATTCCACCTTACCGATGGCTGTCTGTCGCTGTCCGTTGGCAAGCAGAAATGATTGTCCGTTACTTGACTTGAATTGTTCATCTTGGCACAACTGTTTCCAGAAAGATTTTTGGATAAGTGACAAAGTACTACCAGTATCGACCATCGCTTTGAAGTATCTGTCTTGTATGATGATGGGAATGGTGACAGTTCTTAAATCAGATTGTACTGAGTTTTGATGGGATTGGACTACTCTGGTATTAGCGTGTGGAGGTTTGTGTGGAAAACTCTGTGAAGATTGGGGTTTCTTTTTTTGTTCTTCAACATTGACCTGGTTCCAGTATCTCTTGGACTCATCAAAATCTCTTTCAATCTGTGTCCCTATTCTAACTAACTCTCCAACCTCTTTAACAGTTCCTCTTAGCAAACTTGCTAGTCGTGGGTTGCAATTTCGTAGAATAGCTTGGACAACTTCCTTCTCCGGCATTTCACTCTTCCACCTCAAACATAAGGCTCTATATTGGAATGCAAAGTCTCTTATGCTCTCCTTCGCACCTTGTTTCCTCTCCAGTAGTTTCCTTGCAGCAACCTCCTCATAATCTTCACTTAAGAATGAGAGCAAGAAGGTTTCTTTAAACTGTTTCCAGTTTTGAACATTTCTACGTTCAGCAAGCCACCAGTCCTTTGCAGTACCTTTTAATACAGCCGTGAGTGAAGCTGTAATTTCACACTCACTAAGAGAACAAACAGCAAAATATTCCTCGCATCTTTCAATGAAGACGATAGGATCTTCATCCTGGCTATTACTAAAACTAGGAAAGTCAAGTTTTACAGGTGGATTATGTTGCATTGTGATCTGGCTTTCTGGAGCCGGCAACTGGCTATACTGAATGCTATAAGTTTGTTCTCTGGATCTAACAACAGACTGGGGTACTGAAGGGCTTGGATTAAGGTGAACTGGAGTAGACATGGCTGGAACAAAAGATCTTATTTTCTGATCAATTTGGAAGTCACGCCTCTTCAAACAATCCATCATGGACTGGCCTAGATCTTGAATAGTGAGCTCTAACTGTTTCTTAGTTCTGTCACATTCCCTTGACATACGGTAGTTTATTCTTTCTTCATTGACTTTGCACTTAGACTCAAACTCAGTATAAGAAACACAATTTCTCATTCCCTGGATGCATTCTTCTACACGGCCTTCCAGTGAAGTCATTCTTTCTTTCAGACTTTCTATTAATGATGTGACTGATGTAAATGGGTTGTGATCTGGTGCTTCATCTGTTTCTGGAGGTGGTGGGGGTGGCAGACTAAAGTCATTTGAAATGTTGTCTTGACCAGGAAGGTTGGCCTCCATCCTTTCTTCTTCTTCTTCTTCAGAATCAATGTACAGTTCGCTGAAAGTATTGATCAAATCTTTCACAGGCTCTCTCTGTGTGGTGAATGGCTCAGATGAAAAATCTAGACTGGGTGCTGGCTCATCCCCCTCCAGAGCATTAGGGTCTGCCATACTGAGAGAAATAAACGCTGTTAAATAGACAGATCTATAAGTCTGATGGTCCCTGTTCGGGCGCCATTCTATAACTTCCTCAACCTTTCTGGTGCAAGTCTGCTATAGATCTGAATTTTACCAGGAACCACCAACTTACCATAGACAATCTAAGATTAAACAGGTCTAAGTCACATTAACCAGACAGGCAATGAAAATGTGTTTTTGCAAATTTATATAAACAAACAAACAAACCAAAAAGAAGAAAAAAACAATGTAAATATGATAAACCAACAATTGATACTGAAATCAAAAACATTGAACATATATAAAAGAAACAAACTATATGATTGTCAATCCATGGGAGTGAAAGGCAGTCCAAAGGTAGAAATGATGGTATTATCCATAGAAGAGAAAAATAATAATAATAATAATTCCAAAGTGCAAGCGACTCCAAATAACAAAGTTAAATCTTCACAGATCCTTAGACATGAGATCCCACAAGGTGATGACAACCATTGTTCATGGAGGAATATCCTCTTTTTACCTCCAAACCAAGTTCGGTAGCCAACAATACGCCACTAGCACCAAAAAGTCCTTTTTGAGCTGAAACCAATGTTTCTCAATCAGGACTCATACATGGATTTTGGTGACACAGAAGGTAAGCCATGCTACCTCTGTCAAACAAATCTGACTTCCTCTACTCCCCAATTGGACATATACCCTCCAGTAGAGTGCACTTGCGCCTCTGGTGGTGTGTAGTATTATTACACTCCGTCAGATTGAACATGTAACAGACCTGAGCCTGTTACAGCATTTCGAACAGCGAATTGACTCTGAAGAGGATATAAATTTGGGGTAAGTTGTTTAGTGTTATATAATTCTTTTTCTGATAATATAGAACGCATTTTCATACTACATTTTGCCTAGTTTGGACTTTTGTAATATTTTTCGCTCAGTTTTGGTTATCTATGATGTGATTCAGAGCGAATATATTTTATATTCTTATATATTCTTTTATATTATTTTATATATTTTTATATATCATGCAATAATACGGCCTTGTGCCTAATACAGATGTTTGTGAATGCAGGTGTAAATGTTTGAAATGCACTAAATAGGTGCGATCTATATTGCCCATCAACAGATACTCGCTGTCTGCGGCCAATTAATAGATATTTGATCGGCCTATGGCCCATCATCAACAGATATACATGCATTGTGCGTCGATACCCATTAATTTACTTTGGACAATGTATGAATGTTGTAGGAATGTTGGAACGGTTGGTCGTCGGGCCTGTAACATTGCAAAGCAGTGCATGGAAAAAGGCTGTTAACACCATGGAAATGCCAGGCATGCAATGTTCACTTATGTCATCAGTTGAACAGGTTTTCTAGAGTGGCACAAAGATGTGCATGCTCTGTTGACCACCTCCCACTGACCATTGGGCTGCAAAGATCATTGGTGTCCCTGTGCCCTCCATCCCAGACATTTTCCTTGCATGATGCTCCCTTTTATTCAGCATGGATGTGTTTGCAAAGATTTTTATTCTGAATAAATGCTGTTCTTTTTAACTTATTATTGATCAATAAATCTTGAAAAAAGTACCACAACTGTTTCGAACATTGATAATAAAGCAGCACATTAGAACGATTTCTGAAGGATCATGTGACACATAAAGTAAATACAATAAAACAGATTAAATTCTGTGAATCTCCTAACATTCTTAGTTCAAGGTGCTTCACAGCTTTGGCCTTTGGATGGGCCATTAGCCACTGGGGGAGTGTCTTTTGTCTCCCCTGGTGTGAATTGCTAATGTATTCATGGCCATCACCACTCCCACGCATACAGCAATGGTGACACAAAAACTGATTTACAAAATTTAAATCATTATATTGTTGTTTGTGTTGAAGCATTCAGAATGATTTCCACATCATTGTGTAGTAAAAATTCTAGCCTACAAGCTTGATAACTCAAAAGTCTTGTGAACAACTATTCAGTATGTGTTTTATGGCCTTATTGCAAGGGCATTTTTTTTGCCAAAACTTACTAACCACGCATAATGTTTATTTTTAAAAAGATGCAAACATGTACATCTATTTTGCTCACATATTATTGTAGCAGAGTTTGTGCTGAATACAGCAAAATTACATGTTGGCCAATAGTATGTTATAAGTGGCTGAAATAAGCACAAATGTCAGAGCATGTAAAACTACTCCAGGACCCCAAATCAGCCTCAGACTCCAGAGGGTTAAGAGAGGAGATTTTGAGGTGGTTGCATTAGGAGCATGGACATCAGGGGATTGAATCCACAACTGAACTAGCACGTCAGCATTGTTATTGGGCTGGTATGTGGCTATCGCAGGAGTGCGAACGTTGCCAATCTGCCAGGAGCGTACAGCCAGTTGCCTCTGGTTTTATGGGGCACTTACTAGCCTCCAGGCCAAATGAGATCCTGGCCATCCAGTTCAGGTCTGGAGAATGTGCCAGTGAAGACAGGTGTATTCACAAAGTACACTCTGGTGGTTCCTACACTGGATCAGAGGGCAGAAACAGTGGCTCAAGTACTAGTGGTGGAGTGGTTCTGTAAGTTTGGGGTTCCTGGTCTTATACATTCTGACTAGGGCCTCAACTTTGAATCTTCACTCATAGTCTAAGGTTTGGATGAGACCAATTCAGCCACGGCCTGTACACGTGGTTGCCTTACAGTACGGAAGTGGGTTTGTCCTGCCAACGTGCACATTGCCCTCAGATAGACTGGACGAGGCCTCAGCTCCTCAGCATGCGTTGTCTGCTGGATTGATTTGGTTTTCCGGAGATCGCACATGTAAGGTATGTGTTCATAAATTATTATGATTTGAGCGCCTTCAAATTCAGTCTCTATACTCTGATTTTTATTTAGTCATTGGCGTTGTTTGTCTAAATTATATTATTATTGCAGAGGCTGTAAGCACAGACAGGTTGTGTGTTCATTGGCAATTAGCTTCCGTATCATTGGGCTGTGTGGGACTATCGTCCAGAGACTCTGTTGCTTTGCTTAGTTGTGTTGCTCTATGTGGTTCAAATTGCTCCCCAGAGATTATGGATCCAAATCCCCTGCCAGGCATATTTTATACAAATTGTGTGTAATCTTGGAAAAGAACATAAGTTTTTGTAAAGCACCTTTGTTAACAAAAGGGTTCAAACTTAATACTAAACCACTGTTAAGTGTTCAAATGTACAATACTTGCAAATGCTGTTGAGGAGCATCCAGATCTGCAGGCTGAGAAGAAAATTTTGAATCTTCGGTTCGATGGTGCTGTAGTTGTAATCGATATCTTCTACATTGAATGAAGAAAAGGATGACAAACTTGCATGGTTATTTTGACTCTTGTAGTGGGGGAAAAGTTCTCTCTCTCTCCTAGGTAAGCACAGGGTTGGGGTGCAGGCCGAGGCCTGTGAAGCCTCCGGCCCTAGCCAGAGAGGCCACATAGCAGCAGGGAGCTACATGTGAGAATCAGTCGGGAGCCAGGGCGGGAGGTCACACTGACAGTGTCTTTTATAGTCTGGGAGAAGTCACACCTCTTAGGGTTGATCTGACCAATTATTGGTAAATTTGAGTGGGTAATTCCTCTTTGGAGGCTTTTTATGACCTTCTGTCCTTCTAGCAGAGCATTTGCTTATGTAACTGGCTTGGGTGCTGAAGAAGAAACTATTAAAGATTCTTGTAATGCTAATGTGTTGCACAGGTATCAACATATCATATACACAATCATTTAAATATTCAAAATACAAACTCGTAGACCCAAAACTTGGTATAGATGAGATTACATTAACCATTGATTTTATCATAAAATATGCAATACCATGCAAAACAGTTTGTCTATAAATTGAGGCAGAAGAGTCAGTTTTTACAGTCTTTCCTATGACCTACTGATTCAAAGGATTTTTGAGCTCTGCATTCTTTCAAGGCATAAAACTCATGGCAACAAGAGGCCTAGTCATATTATTTTGGGGATTGTTGCAAACACCTTGGCATCTTGGTCCTGGGTTTTTAAATATTATTTCTTAAATATAACAAATATTTGTATCTGATTGTCTCAGTCATTACAAGGGGTAGCCAATCAAGATTGGTGTTTAGCACACATTCTTCAGAAACCAGACATGCTGAAGGCATTCCCCAGTGTGTCAACACCATGATGTAGTTCGAGTTCCATTTCGAAAGGAAACCCTTGTTATTAGTGACACCGTTTACCATTAAATGAACTGCAGCCAGAAACGTATTGCTTGCACTATTGTTTTTTCATGTCTTCTCATGTTTTTCAAGCACCTTTTTGCCTTCTGTTTATTTAAATGTGGTGTGACAAACAAATAAAGACATTAGAGGTAGCATTATACAAAAGGTTTGGTAACACTTTATTTTAGCGTTATTTAACTAGTTGGTTATTAGCTTTAACTAGTTGCTTATTAGCATCCCTATTACTAGAATACTGACTATTTATTAGTACTATTAAGCACATATTTTGCCTTATTCTGCATGACCTTATTCTACACTCACCAAAAGGATTATTAGGAACACCTGTTAAATTTCACATTAATGCAATTATCTAATCAATCAATCATATGGCAGTTGATTCAATGCATTTAGGAGTCTGGTCCTGGTCAAAACAATCTCCTGAACTCCAAACTGAATGTCAGAATGGGAAAGAAAGGTGATTTAAACTATTTTGAGCGTGGCATGGTTGTTGGTACCAGACGGGCCGGTCTGAGTATTTCACAATCTTCTCAGTTACTGGGATTTTCACGCACAACCATTTCTAGGGTTTACAAAGAATGGTGTGAAAAGGGAAAAAACATCCAGTATGCGGCAGTCCTGTGGGTGAAAATGCCTTGTTGAAGCTAGAGGTCAGAGGAGAATGGGCCAACTGATTCAAGCTGATAGAAGAGCAACTTTGACTGATATAACCACTTGTTACAACTGAGGTATGCAGCAAAGCATTTATGAAGCCACAACACGCATAACCTTGAGGCAGACGGGCTACAGCAGAAGACCCCACCGGATACTACTCATCTCCACTACAAATAGGAAAAAGAGGCTACAATTTGCACGAGCTCACCAAAATTGGACATTTGAAGACTGGAAAAATGTTGCCTAGTCTAATGAGTCTCAATTTCTGTTGAGACATTCAGATGGTAGAGTCAGAATTTGGCGTAAACAGAATGAGAACATGGATCCATCATGCCTTGTTACCACTGTGCAAGCTGGTGGTGGTAGTGTAATGGTGTTTTCTTGGCACACTTTAGGCCCCTTAGTGCCAATTGGGCATCGTTTGAATGCCACGGCCTACCTGAGCATTGTTTCTGACCATGTCCATCCCTTTATGACCACCATGTACCCATCCATGTACCCATACTCTGATGGCTACTTCCAGCAGGATAATGCACCATGTCACAAAGCTCGAATCATTTCAAATTGGTTTCTTGAACATGACAATGAGTTCACCGTACTAAAATGGCCCCCACAGTCACCAGATCTCAACCCAATAGAGTATCTTTGGGATGTGGTGTAACGGGAGCTTCGTGTCCTGGATGTGCATCCCACAAATCTCAATCAACTGCAAGATGCTATCCTATCGATATGGGCCAACAATTCTAAAGAATGCTTTCAGCACCTTGTTGAATCAATGCCATGTAGAATTAAGGCAGTTTTGAAGGTGAAAGGGGGTCAAACACAGTATTAGTATGGTGTTCCTAATAATCCTCTAGGTGAGTGTACATTCTTAATCCTACCCAATACCTAAACTTAACAACTACCTTACTAACTATTAATAAACAATAAATTCTGCGTTTATTATGGGGAAAATGATAGTTAATAGTTTATATGTGTTCCCTATACTAAAGTGTTACCAAAGGTTTCATTTGTGAACATTGGATAACTACAACAGTTAACTATAACAATGAAAAAAAAAAATCCTTCTTAAGCATTTATTAATCAGCATTTTCTAATACATCACTTAAAATAAAAGTCGTATTTGTTAACATTATTTAATGGATATGAGATGACATGAACTAACAATGAACAGTTGTATTTTATTAAATAAACATTAACAAGATTAATAAATACTGTAATAAATAAATTGCTCATTGAAGAGAGACATAATCATCCAGATGTCTTTTCCTAGTTTGTAAGATGCACCATAAATGTTGGCCTAGTGTATTAAAAAAGGAGCAGTCCTTTTGTAAGCTAAATAAAGTATTTATTGTACAAAAAAATGATCAAACAACAAACAAGGACAAAAATAATGATGAACAAGTTTTCTTTTTTGCATGAAAACCAAACTACTTAAAAATTAATTTCTCTACACAATATAAAGAGTGACTGAACACGACTGAAATGAGTATGTAAATCTTCAAAGCAGAGAGTCTTTCAACACTACGTAATGTAAAATGTTTTCTTTTGGATTTTTTTTTTCATGTTTACAGATCACAATTCTTTTTTCTCCACATATTGTATGACAAAAAACACTGAGAGCATTAAAATATACAGTTTCAATATTTAAGTTTCAAATCGTAAAACTTACGGGTGATGGCTTGTGATCTCCATATACCATACTTTCTTTGTGTCCTTAAAGGACTTTAATATAGAGACCCTGTGGCATCTTAGAAGACTTGTACTTTGTTCAGCTAATATTGTTCTAAAAACATTGACAGAGTAGTCATGTTTTAAACAACATTGACAGAACTGGAATGGCAAGAGTAAAAATTTGATGATGCGATTAGATGCATTTGTAGTTTGACCATAAATATAGATGATTTAAGCTCTTGATATACTATAAAATTTGTCCACTTTCATTTTATAGTAAGACTTCAAACCTTTTGATGAGGTAGTTTTTACTTATTTTGTGATTGATTTAGTTTTCAGTAGAGATTGTAAATCCCCTACTGATAGGTACTGGCCCATATATCCTTGTTTCTATTCTAAACCAAGTTAAAAAAAATAAAATAAATAAATAATTCATTGTTAGTCACTAAGTTCCAGGCTTTTGTGACATGCATTCTCATTGTGCTTGGCCACTTTTATTCGAATCACAAACAATAGTTGCCAAAACTTTATAACTTAATTAATGAAATCTACAATGTTAAGGTGTTAAAGTTCCGTTTTGTCGATTTTATAAGATTACAAAACAGATCCTTTTTAAAGTCCAGGCTTAGATCAGTTTTGAAATTTTAGATATGGGTTGTCTTAGAGGAGGCCAACTACTATTCTCTGCTTCAGCAGAATGATTTCAAACGAGATCAAAACAGATACAGTATAGTGGACTGACCATAAACTTCTTAGACATTTGTCAGTTATTAAAATCCATCTACAAATTCTTGTGCTTGAAAAGGTCAAATACATACGGAGACAACAACATGATTCCTCTTGCCATTTACTTCCCATAGTGCAAAATTTATTGTTGGTAAGTAGAGTGCCCAAAATAATATTTTATATGCACCCCCCTTTTTTTCCGTTATATACATATATTACTTAGATTTAGTGTAAGAAGGCTCCTCTTTTATCCAACATCATAGTGCTTTTGTTTTCAACAAAGGGACATCTTTGAAGAATAGAAAAAGATTTCTATTCTACTTCTCCCCCTCTTCATCCTTTGCATTTTCAGCACTCCCAAATAAGTTTACTGTACCATTAAAGGTTGGCAAGGGGCGGGAATGATATTTGATTAAATACAGAAAAAGTTAAATGAAATGAATTTTCTCTAAATTTCTCTATATTGCAGACACTCATTCAAAAAGTGTCTTATCTACACAGAATATAGTATAGTATAGTTTGCAGTGACATCTGTTCTTTTATATTAATTTAAATACCTGTGTCAGCACAGAGACCCATATTCAACTGGATTTGGTACATGTATTATTTTGTTTTTCCTCAATACTGATTTATTGATACCAGACTTTTAAGGCAGAGTTTATATAAACGGAGAATAAATTTCTGAAAATAGCATAAACGTAAACGTTACTATTAAATATCTGTGTTGACACTCTAGATTTGTGTGACATTATCTTTTTAAACAAGTTCTTTTTCTGTTTTTTTTCTGTTAAGACGATTTTGTCCATCGTAGATGCTGAAATGCATTAATAGTACTACAAGCACTATTAGTTATGTTCCTTTTGTCCTTAAAAGTACTAAAAATAAAAGTTTTCCTTTCTCTTCCCTTTTCCTTTTCCTTTTTACAAGATCAAGAGTAAAACGAAGATCAATGTCAAGAAAGGGTGGCTAGATTATTGAGAATGTCGCATGTGGTAGCGACATTAATGGAGTGCATGTATCTCCTGTAATTTCTTCAATGCACCAAGAATTTTTTCTATTCTCTCGGAATGTGGAATACTGCACAAAGTAACAATATCACAGCCAATGAGAATGTATTTGCTGCAGAGCGGAATTTTGGACCTATAAATCTCTTTGAATGTGGCCAGAGCTACCCAGCACAATCCATCAAAAATAAAAATCTAAGAAGCCAAGTCTTTTTGTGTGTAAAAAATGTTCAGAAAATTCAGATTCAAATAATAATGAAATCATATTAGGATTTATCCTGGACTTGCAAAAGAAACTACAAATATGTTTTGGTTCTCTGTACATTATGTAGTATTCTTTCCAAAGAAAGTAAAGAAAATATAAGGATATTATAGAGACTAGCAGATTTTAGCCTGCATCTCTGACACCCTCCCTCAATCACTTTCCTTAACCAAAAACATACAATTCTATGAACAGCCACAACGGTCCACCACCATTCCTGGGATTTTGCCATGGATTATCTGCTGTTTATCATTGAAGTAGAGCATGTTTATTGGCGACATCTTCGTGGGTGTGCAGCATGGCCCTGCTGAGCCTCTGGGATTGGCATGCTGCACCAGATGAGTATGTGGGTACTTCTGCATGAACATGTACTCACACTGGCCTGAGCAGTAGTTTGCCTTGTAACGTTTAGGTGCAATGATCCAGTCCCAGCCAAAAGCTTCAAAGTCCACTGTGAGTGGGTAGCGACAACAGCGGGATTCAGTGGAGTGCTCATCACAGTCAAGACCCAGATTCCTCCGTGATCGCTTGGTTGTTTCAAGAACCTTGACCTCCAGGAATGGCTGCTGGAGATTAGGGGAAGAAGAAGACATAGAGAAATGGGTCAAGCCGCTGGGACAAAAAATGAAAAGGTTTACATGAATGGTTGTAACTCAAATTCTTTATGAAACGATTCATTTGAGTCCATTTTATTTGAAACCGGTTTCATCAGTACTTAGTACCTTGTACAAACAGCAATCTCACATATATGTCAGATTACTGTTTGTGAGCAGATCATGAAATGAGATTTTAGAGCTACTAGTGAACAAAAACATTTCAGACTTTTCCTCACACAATTTGGAAAACTGAGCAGGTGTATGGACAAATTGTATTTTATTTTATTGTTTGTCTGTTGTTGTTTTAGATTTTAATATCACTATCCATTCTCCTTGGATCCTTATTATGGAAAATAGATATTCTTCCAAAGATAATTTTTAAACTTCTGAAATAAGAAATATGACTGGTAGAATGATTAATCATGCCAAAGCTATGATTTATATGAATGGAGGATTCTTTGGTAAACAAGGTTAAGATTACACAATATTTTTTGAAACAGAAATATCTATTTCTAATAGTCTAGCAGGTCTAAGGGCCCTTACCAGTCCCTCCTCTCCAGGCCGCAGAGACGTCACAGCTAGGTCATTGCCACTTTCATCATAGGCATTTATATCAATGCCCCAGTTTGTATGTGGCTGCTTGAACCAGTTCTGCAATACATGTTTGAAATCAATGCTCTGCCAATGACCCGCTTGAGAATTGAGCTCGATCTTGAGTGACCGGATGCGAATGTGTCTGCTTCCTTGCTCAGTGATTGGTTTAAGGCGAAGGATCTGCAGGTAAACAGTGGAAGTTTGCTGTAGTGGCCGCAGATAAACCCACAGCTGGGCTTTCAGGACTTTGGTAAACATCAATTTTGGACTGAACTTGAAGAAACAACAGCTGGGTTTCCCATCCACCTGCACGAGAGGTTCAGCTGAAGGAAACAAAATAAAATTATATTAATCACTGAAATCAAACAGTATGATAGAAAAATATATCTAAAATAGAATAAAATTTAAATGAAATTTGAATGGCTTGGTCAAATTAGCAAATTTTGACTATTTTTGGTTTATTTTTATAAATAAAAGAATTTTTCTGATACACAGAAGACATGTACAGAAGATGGTCAGGTAGGTTAATTTTAAAATGTATTTCACTATAGATTACAAAATACATGCTTTAAAAAGTAATATGCAATGTATTTCGTTACATTACTCAAGTTTAGTAACTATATCTAAATACTTTAGAATACTTTGGAATACTAATAAGTGTGGAACAAACACAAAACAGGTAATTGCAAGTTTTTATCTCACAGTTCTGACTTTTTCCCTCAGAATTGCGTGATATAAAGTTTCAATTGCGAGTTATAAAGACAGAATTATGAGATATAAACTCATACTAAATTCACAATTGCTAGAAAAAAGTCAGTAATGCAAGTTTATATCTCCCAATTATGACTTTATTACTTGCAATTTTGAGTTTAAATCTTGCAATTCTGAACTAACAATTGTGAGGGGAAAAAACAAATTGTGAGAAACAATATAAATTTTTTATAAAGTAAATTATAAAATTACTCACAAACAACTATCACAAAACATGAAAACAGTCATGGATCATGACAGGACAGTTAAGTTGACAGTAGGGCAATTTTTTAAAATAAATTCAGTCATTTTGTTTTGTTAAGGACAGTACTAAATAAAAATAACAAAATTTTTATAATCCCTCTAAAAAGTATTAAAATTTTGATGAAACTTAACTCTGCTTTTTCAGAGTCAGAGTCAGAGAATCACCAATTGCTGTTTAAATGATATTAAAATTCAAAGTAATCACTTTGGTAATCTAAAATACTTTTCAAATGTAACTGTAATCTGATTACCACCCATTTAAAATGTAACTGTAATGAAATACAGTTACTCAAATTTTGTATTTTAAATACGTAACTAAGTTACTTGTATTTCATTACTCCCCAACCCTGAAGATGGTGTAGGGGGAGGGGGGGGGATGTTTTGCCAACCCTGCCACCTCGTTTGCTTCAGGGTGCAGTGGTCTTCAGTGAGCCCATATCTCAGTGTCCGCCTGATAGCAGTGCTGGGATGCTCGTTCCCTCTCAGGAGGGTCCCAGAGCAGTCAGCTCGGTTCTTCCTGTCGGTTCGCCATTATAGGACACCGAATTGATCATTCGGGGAGCACCAGAGGCCAGCCACGGGAGGCTGGTTCCCTTAGTAGAATTTCTGGCAGCGTGAAGCTACTGCCAGATATTTCTCATTGGGGCCTGCATACAATCGTAAGCGGGATTGCCACCCAGTTCAGGTCGATCCCGCCCGCCCGATTTATCGGGGCCCCACCAGTAGTGGTGGACCTCATGCAGGCTCTGGTAATGAAACAGGAGGTAAAAACTTTGTTGGGGAAGGAAGCCATAGAGCATGTTCTTCTGCCAAACAGGGAATCCGGGTTCTACAGCCAGTATTTTATCATTCCAAAGAAGGATGGGTGGTTGCGTCCCATTTTGGATCTGCGTCTTCTGAACCAGTCAGTTATGAAGCTCAGATTCAAAATGTTAACCTGGAGACAGATCATGTGACAGATCAAGTTTGAGGACTGGTTTGTCACAATAGATCTCAATGACGCATTCTTCCATTTATCCATCCTTTCGCAAACACAGGAAGTACCTGAGGTTCGCTTTTGGGGGCGAAGCGTACCAATAGCGGTTTCTTCCATTTGGTCTAGCTCTATCACCCTGCACTTTCACTAAATGTATGGACGCAGCGCTGGCTCTGCTGTGTCTGCAGGGCATTCGTGTTCTCAATTACATCGACGACTGGCTTATTAGCTCAGTTACATCAGTTGGCGGTTCGTCATCGAGATGTCATTCTCGCTCACATGAAAAAGTTGAGGTTGAGGTTGAACGCCAAGAAAAGTGTGCTCTCTCCAGTACAGAGGACCATTTTTCTGGGCGTGGTTTGGAACTCTGTTGTGATGCGGGCGCAGCTTTCGCCTGCTCGCATAGAACCTATCCTTTCTACTGTAAACCGAATACAGCGGGGCCAGTCACTCACTGTGAAGCAGTTTCTAAGACTGTTGGGTCTGATGGCAGCAGCGTCCAACGTGATACTTTTGGCCCGTTGTACATGAGACCCCTGCAATGGTGGCTCAGGACCAGGGGGTTTCTCCGAGGGGAAATCCATTTCACATGATCAAGGTCACGCAGCGGTGCCTATGTGCCTTGGTTATGTGGAAGAAGCCCTGGTTCCTATCCCAAGGTCCCGTGCTGGGAGCTCCGTGCCATAGCAGTATGCTAACGATGGCCGCTTCCCTTACGGGTTGGGGTCCGATTCTGGAGGGTCGTTCGACTCTGGGTCGAATTGCCTGGAAATGCTGGCTGTCTTTCTTGCTCTCAAGAATTTCCTACCAGACCTCAGGAGTCACCATGTGCTCGTCCGGTTAGACAACACATCGGTGGTTGCCTACATAAGTCACCAGGGGGGTTTGCGTTCACGTCGGCTCTGCAACTGGTGCACCAAATCCTCCTGTGGTCCCAGGGGAAGCTGCTTTCACTCAGGGCAGCTTATATCCCTGGGGTCCAGAATTTGGGAGCAGACATCCTGTCGAGGCAGGGGCTGAGGCCCGGGGAATGGAGACTCCACCCTGAGGTTGTGGAGCTCATATGGAGGTGCAGATGTGGCTGAGGCTGTGTCTGTACACTTTTCCCTGATTGTTTTACTCCTGGGAGGTCTGGTGAGCGGCGTTGTGGAGTGTGGCCTCTGAGGGGGCCAAACTCATAGACTCGGGTCTCCCAACTGAGGTTGTAAGACCACACTACTCCAGAGCTCCCGGCACAAGGAAACTGGCAGAAATAGTCAGCTGGATCCAGTTACTGCCCAGTTGGTACAGTGCTGTGAATTCTGCTGAATTGACTCTCTGCAGGATTATCCCCCTCCACTCTAAAGGTTATGTGGCGGCCTAGCTGCTTACCAAACACCTTTGGGTGGTGTCTTTGGGGAGAATTCCACTAGTGTGTCCTTTGTGGTGCGTCTGATCAGGAGGAGTATGGCCCAGTTGTTTGTCTTAGGTGTGCTCGCTGAATTCACCCAAGACACACACTGGTCAGTATGGCTGCGTGGGTATAGTCATTCCCATTGCGTCAAACTCTCGATGCAGCGCCAGATTCCTTGAAAGGGAACGTCTCGGTTACGGCTGTAACCTTAGTTCCCTGAAGAGGGAACGAAACGCTGCGTCGCCCTCCATACTTCCGGCATGCCAGTGATCGACTTGCTTCGGCATTTCAGAAGCTGACATTGTTTGGTCGGGGTGTGCTTTATAGCTTCCTGGTCATGATGTCACCCTCCTTCCGTCACGCCATTGGACTGATTTCACAAGTGCTTCACGACGCAATCACGCAGTGCGTTCCCATTGCATCAAACTCTCGAGGCAGTATCTCGTTCCCTCTTCAGGGAACTAAGGTTACAGTCGTAACCGAGACGTTAAAACAGCCTACAGTGTTTCGTGACACTTTCCAGACAGAGCATCCAGACAGAGTGAGTGTTAAGGGAGAAGGAAATATTTGTATATTAATATTATAATATTAATGACTGAAAATAAGAAACAGGAACAGAAAAAGGAGAAAAGACGTGCTGACAGCACAACTGACTCACAGCCTTATATGAAATCAACTGCAAGTAAAATCAATGATTCTCACAAGAGGATGCTTGGCTCCAGAAAAAAGCTTTAAGCTGGTTCTCTTATTGTACAACAGGTGAGCGTGGTCCAAATAAGCTGTGAATGCTTTAAATACCCAAGCCACACGTGGACTCTCTAATTCAGTGTTTCCCAATCTTTTTTTTGTCACAAACAAGAAGGCAGACTTTAATTTTAGGAGTCAGGGGAATAGTGTGGGAATGCAACACCGGTAAATGAATGGCTGATATAAGTTATACTGAAGACAGACTGAAGGTGACAGGCGAACTGAAGATCCAGGCACACGACAATGGGGAACAGAAGACAGAATAAGGAACAACAGGTAGGTTTCTCAGGTGAGTATAACAAGTAGGTTCGTGGAGCTTGTAGTTGACAAGACCAAACAGTGAGGAGAAGGGAACGGTGGCATTTGAAGGCAGTGTAGATGAGGGTGCACAGGTGCAGGCGATCTGTGATCAGGAGGTGATCTGTAGCAGGTGTGGATCAGAAGGGAAGTGTAGAGCAGACAGGTACTGAGCTGGTGATTGTGCTGGTGGCTGTGACACATGGCACACTACGCTAGTGTGATGATTTCAGAATTTCTAACTTCAATACAATGAAAAGTATTCATATTCAATACCACGGGGAAGAATCGCAGTAAATACTGTATATGGAAATTTTTATATTATCAATTATTTTATATATCCATTGAAAATCAATAATTTCCTCTGTAGAGATCACTTTAAATGATGACAGATTTTAATTTAATCTTTTATTCATATACAGTATAAACATTGCTCAATTACCATTAAAACTATCTCACCTAAATGTTTGCTCCCTCAATGTATGTGTTTTTACAACGGGGTAATTTTGTTGTAATTGCAAAAAAGCTTGTAAAAGCTTGATTTCAAACTTTGAATTGAGTTTTTTTTTTTTTTTTTAAACAAGTAAACAATCAGTAATAAAATAAGAACAAGTACACAAATGACTAATTACACACAAATAAATACAATAGAATAAAGATACAAATTTTAAAAAAAAATACAGGTAGATTGAACAACAGTAGGGCTATTCAGGTAAGAAATACTACAGAAACTGAAGAGATTAAGTGTAAAATAAACTTGGATAGTCTTCGTTGTAAAAATGACACACCGATCCAATTTACTGTTGCACACACATTTTCTTTCTGAACCACCCAGCCAACACACCCATGTGGGACCCAGGTGGGTCTGATGTGGGTTGCCTGAGTGGGGCCCAGACAGTTTTGTCCTCGGTTTCCATGTAGGCCCCACATGGGTTAGCCCAGATGAAATGAACACTGCGCAGTGTGCACACTACAGGCTGTTAAATGTAACCCTGAATAAGTGTTGGAGTTAATGAGATAATGAAGTGATTGAGTGATGACTGAACAATAATGATGAACACCTGCTGTTTACAAGCCAAATCAATGAAGAAAAGATGAACAACAAGAACAGAAACAGCTTCAGCCAGTCTTAGATAAAATCAACTGAAGATAAAAGACATTCAATCTCTGAGGATCTGATTAATCAACTCCACAAACAGCATTACCAGCTTCACTTATTACTGACTTTATTTTCACATGTCTACAGAAGCTCTTATTGAGAATTAACAGAGGTTTAGATGTTGTTTTATTGGTCAGAAATTATGCCACCATCATGGTGGCCAGGGTTTGTTTTAGTTGGGATAGTTACCCTTTTATGACTTACGTATGATTGATCACGATAGTGTTTTACACCAAACACTAATACATTGCTGAATTAAAATTATAACGAAGAAGCTTAGCTTGACATTTCTGCTTGAGAGTGAAGATCATAGAAAGAGCTCTTTCTCTTTGATGTGTTGATCATCATTTACTAAAAAAAAAAAAATCTAAGACAGATGGCACCATAACGGTTCAGTGCTAAAAAAGGGCAACTATTACCTCTCAGGCTTATACATGAAAACATTGCATACAATCCTCAACAGTGGTGACAATTATTATTCATACTGCAGTGCATGATGGGATTTTTGTCCTATGTTTATACCCAGCATGCATTGCAGTGTGAAGCGTTTTTTTTTCATCACCATTGTTGAGATTTATATGCTGATTCTTGATGTCTGTGTGTGTCGAAATGATGCAGTAGTTTCAAATTTTCTATGAACTGTATCAATTTAAAATTAATTAATATAACTGTTTCCACCTATGCTGTCAAACCAGAATTTATAAAATAAACATATGATCAGATACTGTAATGCCATCTCACAAAAACTATATCATCATAGAAAGACAGCGACATCACTGTTTTATAACAATGCATGTGTTAATACAGAGAGAGATCTAACATAAGTAAGGAAGGGTCAAGAGCCCAAATAAAGCAAACTCTGATCTCCATGATGGTGGTGTCATTTTTTATTTTTTATTATTTTTCTTGGCCAATAAAACAACATCTAAACCTCTGTTAATTCTCAATAAGAGCTTCTGTAGACATGTGAAAATAAAGTCAGTAATAAGTGAATCTGGTAATGCTGTTTGTGGAGTTGATTAATCAGATCTTCAGCGATTGAATGTCTTTTATCTTCAGTTGTTTTCATATAAGACTGTGGCTGAAGCTGTAGTTTCTGTTCTTGTTCATCTTTTCTTCATTGATTCGGCTTGTTAACAGCAGTTGTTCATCATTAATGTTCAGTCATCACTCAATCACTTCATTATCTCATGAACTCCAACACTGATTCAGGGTTACATTTAACAGCCTGTAGTGTGCACACTGCGCAGTGTTCATTTCATCTGGGCTAACCCATGTGGGGCCAACATGGAAACCGAGGACAAAACTGTCTGGGCCCCACTTAGGCAACCCACATCAGACCCGCCTGGGTCCCACATGGGTGTGTTGGCTGGGCATTTACGTTTGCTTACGACATAAACAACCAATTGTGCGAAATCAATTTGCCATTCACAAGCTATTTGAGAGGTGGCTTTATGAGTATGTACTTTAGATGTGAACACAGGAACGAAAATTATGCGCAATACCTTGCAAAAATTTAAACCAAACTTTTTTGTGGTTTACATTTTTATTATGAATTTATGGGTGTTATTTGTTGTCATTTCAGGCATCAGAGATTGATAGTATATATTAAATGCTTTAAAAAAAAAATTATTTACACATTTTTAGCAATTTAAAAATGTTTGAAGTATTTTTTACAAGGCACCCCTGTTGGGAAACACTGCTAATTAGTATGAACATTATTGAAACGTCTAGTTTTGGTTTTGTTTTCATGTTCATGTTTCATGTCTTTATTTCGTAGTTTAGTTATCATGTTCCTGTTCGTTTTCGTTTCATGTTCCTGTTTACCATGTGCTCCTTTATGTGATGTCATATGTTTCCCCTTGTTTATCATGTGATCTTGCCATGTGCTACTTGTCATGTGCCTTCTTGTTTCCATTGGTTTATTGGTTGATTTGTGGAGCCATGTGAAGACTTTGTTTTACGTTGAAACATAAATAAAATTGCATTTGGGTTCTGACTTCAACTTGCCTACTGTTATGAATTCGGTCCATCTTTACACCCACTCACCACTAGAGGTCACCCCTTCACACTGTAGTCTCCCTACTCTGCACTACACTTCCCATAATCCCTCACCCAGTCACTAATCATCCACCACCTGTCCCTGATCATCACCACTCATTAGCTTCATCACTTCACTATAAATGATCCACTCACTCACCTCCCTAGTGCGAAGTATTGTTTGATTCTATCACAATTTCTGAACATTGTTTCCTTGCCTGTTTACCCGGTTACTATCCTGCCTGTTCCTAGTTCTGTTGATGTTTATATGCCTGCCTCTGACCTCCCGCCTGGACACTTATTACGAATCTGCCTGTTCTCTGTTGTTATTGTTTGCTGTTGTGTTGCTGCATTTGGATCTCACTCGCTGACTCCGCCTCATTACACCTACAGTGAATCTCATTACAGAAAAAACTAACCCATAAACATGAACCAAATAGTTTGTTTGCTTCGCCTCCATCAATTTATGCATAGATTGACTATGTGGAGCAGTTTTGTACATTTAGCCACCAAGTTGATTTTAATTATGTGGAATTGAAGGACATTTTTTGCCATGGATTAAGTGATCTATTGTGCTCTGCATTGCCCTGGGGAAAGAATAATTTCTCCCTTGGTCAATACATTGACCATGCCCTTCTGTTGAGCAGCTCATCATATACTGTGAGCTTTGCAGATGAGGAGCCCCGCGATCCCACAGCATCGGCTCAGACAGAGACTGTTCATGTTACGCCAGCCAGGTCAATGAGAGTAAGCAACGGAGTAGCTAACACTGTATAGAGCAAACTCAAGCGTTGTTAAATAATTATCCGCTCTCCGTTATAAGCCAGTTTGGCTTTATTTCTTTCATATGGTACATGAACAAAAATTGATGAAGTCCATTTAAAGCTACCATTATGGTGATTAATGTTTTCTTTAGTTGGGAGCTTGGTCCTTGACTTTGGTTAGTTTAGTATCCTTCAGCAATTGTTGAAAGTGCATGATATCACGATTGTCTACAAAGTTTTGTGCTCGTGACTTTTGAAAATTGAAACGTAAATGTAATTTAAAGCAGTTTAGCATACATCTGCAACATGTAAAAAAAAAATGCAGAAACAAAGTAAAAAAAAAATTAGACATTCAGTTGAGGTGTGTAAAAAATCATTTGCTGTACTTTTATGAAAAAAAAAAAGTTTTGTCTTTTTTCATGTACTTTTTGTGCTTGTACCTTTGGACTCTGAACTGTTGTATTTTGTATTGAATCCAATTAGGGTCAATTTGACCCGTTCCATAAAGAGTGTACACAGAAATCTAAGTTGTATTTTCTTAGATCACCATAAAGAGGAATGGCGTCTACAATAACATTAATCTCTCTCTGTTTATCCAGAGGTTTACCGTTGTCTGCCAGATCCAGGCCCTATCCGATGAGATGAAGGACCTGCACTTTGACACAATGACAACACAGCCCTGAAGTGTCAACAAAACTATCCCTGCGACAGTCTCCTTGCATTGCATTTCCCTATATATACATAAAACCAGTTTGCATGGATCTGCGGAAACAACTAATAATTTTTTATGTGGGCCAGACAAGTAATTTGGCGATGTCACTTAGTGAAGAAAGACTAAGCATCTGAGCAAATACTCATTCAAATGCGCATATAGTACCTATAGACTAAAAATGTAAATTAATGGCAAGTATGCATTAAAAGTCATACTTTTCCTGTTAAAAAGGTGCCATTTAAGTGGCCCCTAAGTTAAGAATGAATGATTTTTACAATAGAAGTGATTCAATCAAAAACGTCTCAGTTACTTATGTAACCCTCGTTCCCTGAAGGAGGGAACGGCGACATCTTGTTGAAACGGCGATTTGGGATCTCGCTAGAGAGGCCAATCTACTTCAAGTGTAAATAAAGTGAGCCAATGCACATTGGCATGTGATTATTGCCTTCAGCTGCTCTGCCTGGCAGATTGGGTCTAAATGAGCAGCAGGTGCAAGCTCATATCAGGTTTTCGCTGAGGAGCTGAGCCGAAGTCGGGGACTCGGCACCCCAGCAGTGGTACAGCAGCTGTGGCAATAGGACGAGATGTGTCCACTCCCTCCTTCAGGGAATGAGGGATACATACATAACCGAGATGATCCTTTTCAGTTGGTCACTCTCGATGTCTTGTTGGACTGACAAATTGGGATCCCTATGAAAGCACCACAGGTGCCTGCTGGGCCCACTCATAAATATGAGAGAGCTTACACAGGGAGATGAACTTTGCCCACTCAGTGAACTTGGATAACACTGGGAAAAGGTACCCTTTCCAAAGCAAAAGGAACGCTGCGGAAGTCACATCCTGCAGGAAGTCTAGTGGAGTAAATTCGTATGGACTAACACAGTAGGACCATACTTACTAAGGAAGTATCTGAGTGGCTCTCACCCAGCTTGGGAGGATGCAACAGAGATGGTAGAGCAGACTCTGCCAAGGGTAAGACATGGGCTTCCACTTAGGAGCTTTACCATGGACATTATACATAAGGGATCCCCTCAGGGTTGCACATATGACACCCAGCCAAGAACTTGTTCTCAAGGATACATCAGACGTAGGCCTGGCGCCAGAAGCTCCACCATGTCTGACTGACAAAGATTGATCGGAGGACTCAACAGGGTCTGCATCCTATCAGCAAGCTGACACTAAGCAGGGGTCTCTCCGTGTCTCTGGCCAGTTGAGGTGAGAACACAGGAGAATGACTCGACACAAAGGCTATAGAATCTAGCAAACGTGTTAGGTATTACCCAGCCCGCAGCTCTACAAGTCAGCGAGGTGCCACGTGCCAGCGCCCCAGAGGATGCAACATTTCTAGTTGAGTGAGCTTGCAGCTTGAGTGGGCAGGGCACGCCTTGTGCTTGGTAAACCAAGGCCATGACATCCACTATCCAGTGAGAGTGCCAGGAATGTGAATGGCACAAAGTAACCTCAGATGCCTCTGACTCCAGAGGAGGAAATGGTGGGTGAGTTGCAACATGTGACTGGAGAGTTGACCGCCCTAATGGAGTCTTTGCCCTGTGGACTCTTTTTTACGGTCCCTTACAACCCCCTGAGACTACATGCCCATTGTATGTGGCACCCCAGCCAGTGGCAGAGTGGCCTGGATACCTGTTCCAGGGTTATTCCTGCCCGCAGAAATAAGGGGTCCGACCACAGGCTGAAGGTTTGGCGATAGACCGGTGTGATTTTTACCTGGTGAGTCCTGCGTTTCCACGCCCATTTTGGAACTCGGTTGTGAAGCAAGTGAATCGGTCTCATTAGAAGCAAACCAAGCGGTGTTACTGTTGCTGTGGCTGCCATATGCCCCAGGAGTCTCTGAAAAAGTTTCAGTGGGACAGTCATCCTGCCTTTCAAGCAGTTCAAGCAGTTCAACACCGACCGGGCATGTTCCTCTGTGAGGTGTGCTGTCTGGTCGACCAAATCCAACTCCATTCAGAGAAAAGAGATCCTCTGCACTGACAAGAGTTTGAAGAACTATCTGGCCGAGGTGACTGAGCACCAGGTCCCTGTGTTCGCATAACCAATCTCGGTAACTCCGTGACTTCTGTGAAGACACAAGGGGACAGGGACAGCCCAGAGGGACTAGGACCTTGTGCTGATGTGCTCATCCCTCAAATGCAAAGTGCAGGCACAGCCTATGTTGAGGGAGAATGGAGACATGAAAGAACACGTATTTCAGGTCGATCGCTGCAAACCAATCTCAGGGACGGATGCATTTGAAAATACGTTTCTGTGTCAACATTTTGAAAATTTTGAATAGTAGCTTGTGACACCCAGCTCAGAGAGCTCGCTTTCCAAGGCGGCACATAGCAGGATCTGAGTTTGCTGTGCAACACTACCTGGTTCCACGGCTGGCCAGACTCGTTCATGCTCTCGAACCGTTCACTGCTGCCCGCTGGCGACAGAAGAGCGGTCAAAACAGTTTCAAGATTCTCTACGCGGCCCACCTCTGTGGAGTTGGGAGCAGCCCCTCCCAGCTCCAGGTGACCCATCTCAAGAGTGATGACACACTGACCACTTAACGGTGACTGAGACGGGTGGCGTTGTCTCCCTATACCAGACACAGTAGAGCAGGCTGTCATGGTCCGTCGCGGGAAGCTCGAGTCTACTACTGACTACGGAGAACTGCTGGGCCCAGTCCTCGACAGTGTCACTGAAAAGCCCACCTCGTGAAATGGGAGCATCGAGAAAGCATATTTTGACGAGCTCTCACATCTCTGTGGAAAGTGGAACATACGGATCAGGTGTGGTGAGTTGGATTACTGTGCTGTCTCAGAACAGTTTTAACAGTCGAGGCAAGGGTGGATAGCTGATTTAGCACTTGCATGAACCGCAATCTTGAGGTGTTTGGACTTAGATGGTCCTCGTTATAATATGACCGCTTTATGACCGCCTTGTTTTTATTCTTTCTGTTGTTGAGCAATAGAATTTTGCAGAAGGTAGTTTAGGGTTTGAAATGTTCAACTGTTGTTTGTTAAATTTGAATAAATATAAGGTTTATTATGAGATTCCATAATAGGGGGCAGTCACCCAACGTATTTGATTACACACACTATAACATGTGAGCAATGTTTTGTGCATAGGTAGTCACATCAGGTTTATAACTTGGAATAGGTTCTAAGGATGTGGAAGTCCAATTAAAAGAAAAAAAAGTCCTATCAAATCTCAAACATAAACAAGTGGATATTGCCTTTGTGCAGGGAAGTCATGTAACAGTTAATGAAGCACTCAAATTCAAATGAGATTTGGTGGGACATGTATTTTTTTTCATAATTTACGACCAAACAAAACGGGTAATGATTCTAATAAATAAGAGGCTGATTTTTGTAATGTCAACACATACTGAAGACGATGTGGAGAAGATTATATGTATAGAAACCCTCATTAATGGAGTTAAAGTGGTATTATGTAATGTATATGCCCCCAATTAGACAGACCTGGATTTTATTAATAAAGTAAACAAGATTCTTGGTAACAAAGAGGGGCAAATAATTTTGGCTGGAGACTTTAATCAAGTTATGAATGGGGTTTTGGACCATATATCCAGAGGCAATATCAGGGACCTTCTATACCAAGGGATAGGGGTGCCCTTCATATGCTAACAGAGGATATTGGATTAACTGAAATTTGGCACCTGGTCAATCCAACAGAACGAGAGTATACTTTTTTTTCTCATTGCCATAAATCTCACTCTAGGATAGATTTCTTACTTTTGAAATCTATCACTGATCAGGTAGTAAATTTTAAAATTGGAGCAATAGTATTGTCCATGCGACTGTGGAATTGGATATAGCTCTAAATACAGAAACTGGTAGAAAGGCAACATGGTGTTTCTGGTGATACTGCATTATTACAAGATTAAGAGTTTAACACATTATTGGCTGATTATCTGACCTTTTTTAAATTGAATGTGGGAAGGACTGATAGGTTGGGATCTGTATGGGAGGCCTCAAAGGCATACATTAGATGGAAACTGAGCTAGAGAGAAAAAGGAAGGAAGAGACTTGTTTAAGAACTTGGAAGCAACAGTTTGTACACTAGAGAAGTAGCTGACTGGACGCTACTCTAATAATTTATATCAGAATATTTGTAAATACAAATTTCTGTGACGTAATATATATATATATATATATTAAAAAAGCTGAATATTCTCTTTTTATATTATGGACAAAATTATATGAAGGAGGTTAAAAAAATCGGGCAAGTTCTTGACAATTAAAACAACAAAATGCTGTCAACATTATTCTGGCAATTAAGAAAGGAGATATTAGGAAGATATTAGTACCATTTGCAAAAGAAATAAATGAGGTTTTTCAGAAGTTTTAGAAACATCTTTATACATCTTCAGGTAGTCTGGATGGATAAAAACTAAAACAAAACTATTTTTTTCTAACAGAGTTACCTAAGTAAGATGTATTGCAATCTGAGTCTCTAGACCTTACCATTACACAAGAGGAGGTCAAAGCTGCAATAACCTCTATGAAATCTGGCAAATCATCAGGGGCGGACGGGTTTCTAGCTGAATATTATAGAAAGTATGTTGACATAATGGCCCCAATTCTAACAGAACTTTATATTATATATATTACCTAGTACTTTCATGGAAACATTGATAACACTGATACCTAAAAAACTTAGGGATTCAACTGATCCGGCTAATTTTAGGCCAGTAAGCCTTATTAATGTGAACTGTAAGGTGTTGGCAAAAATTTTAGTGTCACTGTTAGAAAAGGTTCTACCAAGTATAATTTATAAGGACCAAGTGGGCATCATTAAAGGAAGGCCATCAGCCGATAATATGAGAAGGTTAATTCATCTGATGTGGCTAAATTCTTAAGAAAACACCCCTGATCGCGGCTAAATCCTAAGATGCCGAAAAGGCTTTAAACAGGGTGTAGTGGGGCTTTTTGGCTGCAGCCCTGTCGAATTTCAGGTTTGGTCATATATTTAGGTCCTGGGTTAGTTTATTATATAAAAATCCTAGAGCAGCAGCGATGAAAAATGGCATGACTTCCTCAATTTTTTACAATTTCAAGAGGTACTCGTCATGGAGGCCCATTGTCCCTGTTATTATTCACAATAGGTTTAGAGCCTCCAGCCATTATGATCAGGGCAGACCCAAACATTATGGGAGGAGGGGATAGAGCACAAGTTAATGTTATATGCAGATAATATTTTGTTGTTATCTCAAGATCCTCTCAAATCTCTACTCCATTAATGAGCATTATTCACTTACAGGTGCTGGTCATATAATTAGAATATCATCAAAAAGTTGATTTTTCACTAATTCCATTTAAAAAGTGAAACTTGTATAATATATTCATTCATTACACACAGACTGATACATTTCAAATGTTTATTTCTTTTCATTTTGATAATTATAACTGACAACTAAGGAAAATCCCAAATTCAGTATCTCAGAAAATTAGAATATTACTTAAGACCAATACAAAGAAAGGATTTTTAGAAATCTTGGCCAACTGAAAAGTAAGAATATGAAAATGAGCATGTACAGCACTCAATACTTAGTTGTGGCTCCTTTTGCCTGAATAACTGCAGCAATGCGGCGTGGCATGGAGTTGATTAGTCTGTGGCACTGCTCAGGTGTTATGAGAGCCCAGGTGGCTCTGATAGTGGCCTTCAGCTCTTCTGCATTGTTGGTTCTGGCATATTGCATCTCCTTCTTCACAATGCCCCATAGATTTTCTATGGGGTTAAGGTCAGGAGAGCTTGCTGGCCAATTAAGAACAGGGATACCATGGTCCTTGATTTTTCTAAATGTAATGTAATGTCCTTAAACCAGGTACTGGTTGCTTTGGAACTGTGTGCAGGTGCCAAGTCCTGTTGGAAAAAGAAATCTGCATCTCCATAAAGTTGCTCAGCAGCAGGAAGCATGAAGTGCTCTGAAACTTCCTGGTATACAGGTGCGTTGACCTTGGACCTCAGAAAACACAGTGGACCAACACCAGCAGATGACTTGGCACCCCAAACCATCACTGACTGTGGAAACTTTACACTGGACCTCAAGCAACGTGGATTGTGTGCCTCTCCTCTCTTCCTCCAGACTCTGGGACCCTGATTTTGTAAAATTTACTTTCATCAGAGAACATAACTTTGGACCACTCAGCAGCAGTCCAGTCCTTTTTGTCTTTAGCCCAGGCGAGACGCTTCTGTTGTCTGTTGTTCAAGAGTGGCTTGACACAAGGAATGCGACACCTGAAACCCATATCTTGCATACATCTGTGCGTAGTGGTTCTTGAAGCACTGACTCCAGCTGCAGTCCACTCTTTGTGAATCTCCCCCACATTTTTGAATGGGTTTTGTTTCACAATCCTCTCCAGGGTGCGGTTATCCCTATTGCTTGTACACTTTTTTCTACCACATCTTTTCCTTCCCTTCGCCTCTCTATTAATGTGCTTGGACACAGAGCTCTGTGAACAGCCAGCCTCTTTTGCAATGACCTTTTGTGTGTTTATGCCTACTTCAGTTGCCATCTAAAGCTCAGACTGCTCCTATGTGTTAAAAATCAGTGCTTAATGTAACTGCAGATACCTGTAAGAACCTGAAAACTATGGCAGAAGGATTACTTGTATAAATATCCACGATAGCGACTGGCTGTACATCCTATCTAATGTGGGTAAAAATATAAGGGAAGCTAAGGGGAAATTCATTCAGTATAAAATAGTACATAGATATTGTTATCCACCATCTAGGCTTTGGGGATAGCTGGAAATAATTTATGCTGGAAATGTAAGGAAGAAGAGGGTACTTATTTACATGTGATTTGGGAATGTTCCTTAGTTCACCCACTCAGGTGTAAAATTCTGGAAGTAATGGAAGAGTGAATGGGATCTAATTTACCTGTGGAACCACAACTATGCCTTCTTGGAGACAAATCAGTGGTACCCAACATAGCAAAAAAGTGTATTTACCCTTATTAAGATTGGTTGTATTACAGCTGTCAAGATTATTTTACACAATTGGAAATGCCCCAAAACCAAACACTTGAAAAATTGGATGGATTGAAATTGAGAGAGCATGTAGGAGAAGTCAGCTTAGGGAGGGAGAAATGAAAAAAAAGGGATAATTTTTGGTAGCAAATAAAAATGGTTTGAATAAGTTGGACTGATTAACAACTGTTTAATTTCCTTGTCCTTTTGATATGATTGTGTTCCACTGATGGTGGCAATGTGCTATTGTAAAGGTGATTATTGAATGCTGCGGTGATGAACTTTGAAGTTTTGACTGTTGAACAATAAAAAAGTTGAATTATATATATATTTATATTTTTGTGGCCTACTGGGGTAGTTTTTAGTGGGGTAGTCGAGGCCTAATTTTGAGGGAGTCGGGCTTGTAACCTGAAGGTTGTTGGTTTGATTCCCATGCCGGTGGGGACTGTGAATGAACAGCACTCTCTCCACCTTCGATACCATGACTAAGGTGCCCTTGAGCAAGGTGCAAAACCCCTAATTGCTATATATATATATAATTTTTCCATACACATCTGGGAATGACCCAGGGAAGCATGGCTGTCAATCTGAGTGAGCATAAGCCCACACCAAAACAGTGGGAAGCGCAGCGTCATCCTCATTTCCAGAGTATACTAGCCCTCTCTCCAATGCAGCGATCCACATCTGATCGTCAGCTGAAGCCCCAAATGAAACGTTAGGTTCCCCCATTAAAAGGACCAACAATCCACCCGAAAGCTGCACAGTTTGCGATGCACAAGAAGGGGATGGGCCCAAAGAGATTGGTTCCCCGAAGTAGAAGCCCTCTGTAATCCTTAGGTCAACCCACCAGGGAAGGCGCTACAACGGTAAATAGATGAGGGGACTCCACCTCATTTGAAGCACTTGAGTCTAGACCACGCAGCGCAAGTGATAGTGAGAGGTCAGTCCAAGTTTAAGGCGGATTAGCTATCACTGATCTCCTCGAGCTGCCCTGCAGCTGTGCTTTTACACACAAGCGGCGGCTGCCAACAGCAGACGGGACTCAAGCTTTCTGGAGAAAGAAGAGTCGACCTGTGTGCCGACGTGGTTATGTTCTCAAGTGAAAACATGAACCACCCATGAACATTGTCTCAGCATGCTTATGCCCAGGCATGTGAGACAGTGATCGTGGCAGTCAATGAGGACAGGAAACAACCACATCCAGAAACACACAGGTGGAATGTCAACTTTATAAAGACGCAAAAATCACACCTGTGTTAGCTCTTTTGTAGTACCATATACACTAACCTAAAGGATTATTAGGAACACCTGTTCAATTTCTCCTTAATGCAATTATCTAATTATCTAATTATCACATGGCATCAATGCATTTAGGGGTGTGCCAGGTCAAGACAATCTCCTGAACTCCAAACTGAATGTCAGAAAGGGAAAGGTGATTTAAGCAATTTTGAGTGTGGCATGGTTGTTGGTGCCAGACGCGCCGGTCTGAGTATTTCACAATCTGCTCAGTTACTGGGATTTTCACGCACAACCATTTCTAGAGTTTACAAAGAATGGTGTGAAAAGGGAAAAACATCCATTATGTGGAAGTCCTGTGGGCGAAAATGCCTTGTTGATGCTAGAGGTCAGAGGAGAATGGGCTGACTGATTCAAGCTGATAAAAGAGCAATTTTGACTGATATAACCACTCGTTACAACCTAGGTGTGCAGCAAACATTTGTGAAGCCACAACACGCACAATCTTGAGGCGGGTGGTCTACAACAGCAGAAGACCCCACTGAGTAACACTCATCTCTACTACAAAAAGGAAAAAGAGGCAACAATTTGCACGAGCTCACCAAAATTGGACAGTTGAAGACTGTTAAAATTTTGGCTGGTCTAAATGAGTCTCAATTTCTGTTGAGACACTCAGATGGTAGAGTCAGAATTTGGCGTAAACAGAATGAGAACATGGATCCATCATGCCTTGTTACCACTGAGCAGGCTGGTGGTGGTGGTGTAATGGTGTGGGGGAATTGTTTTCTTGGCACACTTTAGGCCCCTTAGTGCCAATTGGGCATCGTTTAAATGCCACTGCCTACCTGAGCATTGTTTCTGACCATGTCCATCCCTTTATGACCACCATGTACCCATCCTCTGATGGCTACTTCCAGCAGGATAATGCACCATGTCACAAAGTTCGAATCATTTCAAATTGGTTTCTTGAACATGACAATGAGTTCACTGTACTAAAATGGCCCCCACAGTCACCAGACCTCAACCCAATAGAGTATCTTTGGGTTGTGGTGGAACGGGAGCTTCGTGCCCTGGATGTGCATCCCACAAATCTCCATCAACTGCAAGATGCTACCCAATCAATATGGGCCAACATTTCTAAAGAATGCTTTCAGCACCTTGTTGAATCAATGTCACGTAGAATTAAGGCAGTTCTGAAGGCGAAAGGTATTAGTATGGTGTTCCTAATAATCCTTTAGGTGAGTGTAAGTCCAAATAAACACGAGAACATGTTAATTGTGATTTGAGTCTGTTTCTTATAAATGGGTATACGCATTTGCCATAAATGCAATGGATAGCTACATGTACCAAAGTTAAGCGAACAAATGAGAAATTAGTTACCTTTGTGACAGTCCTGTAGTAAATCCGGATCTCTTATAGCAACTATTCCAGACTATTCCAGAGAGTAAAGTGTCACCCATAATAGAGGCTACTTTCTGCTCAAAGGGTTTAAGTTCATCGACCCCTGTACCACTTCCTGTTCTCCCCACACTTTGCCGCAGCAGTTCTCCACCTAACTTCCACCTTTATATCTGACCATTTCTTTTTGAGGTCATTCATAGTATGATTTTCTGATCCCACCGCATTGATGGCGTTAGCCATACTTTCCCACTCATTTTTTTTTTCTTTTGTTATTAATTTCGAAGGACAGAGTCCCAAATAAAATATTTTTCCTCGTTTCTACCTCTGAGTAGCACCTCAAATTCACTTTCTGTAAAGTTTTGTTTCTTGCTACGTGCTTTTGCCATTTTTCTTGCTGTTTGCTTTTGCCAAAGTGGACTTATTATATTAAAATTGATTTAATTAAGGGAGGAGACTGAGTGAGGTGATGTGCTGATGCATATGCGTTCAATTTTACGTTAATTGGGATGTACAAAGAAAATATGCGTGGGATCCTGCGTACGCAGTGATTCATACATTTGATTTTTTTTTTTGTGTACGCACATTTACAGCTTTGTCTGTACGCAATGTTTTAGTATGAATTCAACACAAGTCTTTGTACATGAGGCCCCAGCTCTCTTTCTTAGCGCTGAAGCACGCAGGGAGATGGCTGCTGCAATACTAACAGGGAAAAGTGCAACCCTGTACTGTTCTCTCATTCTCTTTGTAGGCGCTACTCTTACCAGCTGTGAGAACAGCTTTTATGCGCTCTAATACTGCACACCGCTCACCAGCTGTGAGAACAGCATTTGATGATCTTCGCTCTTTAGGCAGAAGAAAAATAAACAAATTTGACCACGCGGTTTGACCACGCTGCTTGTGCTGTTGCCAACATTAACCAGGAAAGAGGCTTCTTCTCTAAAGAATAGCTCAGTTTATAATAAAACACTTTTAGTACAAACGTGCTTTCAGAACAGAAAACAAACTATAATAACAGACACAAGTCTCAAGTATGAGGTATATTCAAGTATGAGCTTTGAAGCTAGGAACCATTTAGAGGAAGACAGATTTGTTTTGGGCAGAGGAAAGCATGGCTTACCTGCTGCATGACCTCAAGTCATGATGTCCTGATTTAGGAACTTTTGGTTTCCTGCTCAATCAGAGTAAGAAATTATGGTAACACTTTATTTACAGTGTCATTGTTACATATGTTACATATATTTACTTTAGTGATAACTAGAACTTATGCATAATTACATGCAACTAACCCTAAACCAAACCCTCATCCTAACCCTAACCCTATATTAAGTACATGTAGTTAATAGTTATTACTCAGTACTTAAATATATAATTATAGTGTAATACTGACACCTTAAGATAAAGTGTAACCGAAATTATTTTGTATTATCTGTGCAATGTAATTACAGCCATGCTTTGTCATTTTATATGTGTTTTTATAAATAAATAAATAGTTAAGTTTGTGTTTGCGATCATGCTATTTTGATGATGTTAGTTCATTTGTGTTATAGAAGGACCTCTTAAAACATTGTATGTGAATTATGGTGTAATTCATATAAGTAGAGATCAAGTGGATTTCTGTTTTGTCCTGAACTTTGTTGGCATCGCTTGTGGATCCTGTGGGATTTGGCGTACACGGATCAAGATCAACTTCTTTCCATGTGAATTTATGATGCATTATTGGTGGATTATTTTTCTTCTCTCTCTTTTGGATTTTTCTATGAGCACAGATTTTTGGCTTTCCCTCTACTACAAGAGAGATGTTCTTTCATTAATGGATAATTTCAAACAAATTGTCTAGCATACATCATACTCCCTCCCTATATAACACCTTATTGAACTATTCTTTCATTTATATTTGATTCAAAGATTTGGCATTTACTTTTTTTGTTTATTTGTTGGTTATTTCACTTTTAATATCATTTGCAGGTTAGTTTTGTGCTATACTTTCATATGATATATATAAACTATTAATGATGCTTAATTGATTGGTTTCAAACCGTCTACTTATGATTATGGTTAGTTTTTGAGTCCACCCAATTTTCAGATTTATAACAGCCTCTTACACAGAGGAGTTAGAAATATGTTATAAAACACTCAGATCCAAAGCAAAAAGCTGATATGCACTTGCACCTGCTGCTCATTTATACCCGCGCTGTGAGGCAGAGCAGCTTGGATTCCGTCACAATTTGTTACACTTGATAACATCCTTTTGTCACATTTTCAAACCTACACATTTTCCAATCTCAGGCGGAGACATAGCCAGGTGTTGAAGTTCTATGGACATACAGAGTAAAAATAAATTATTTGGTTTGGTTACGTTCATTGTAGATACAGAACAATACATAGGAGCCGAGAGATAAAAAAAAAAATTGTCTTGATATGGGAGAAGAATAATTGAACAAGGGAGAGAAGTAGCTAGACCAAGAAGAGGAATGGTTGGACCAGGACAAGCGAGAAAGAGGTAGGGGGAGAGGAGTAAGAATGCATGGTGGTGTTCAATATTATATTACAATACAATTACATTACATTATATTACTGTGACGAGCACGGCGGGCGAGAGCCGTGGGGGAACGGCGCAAGGCCGGTGACGCGAGGGTTAACGAGCGTCAGGTGCTCGGCGCACCGGTCTCGTATCTCCCACGGAGGAGCTCCGGAAGCATAAAGGAGGAGCGACGACAGGGAAGGACGAGAGAGGACCAGGCCTGGATTTTATGTTGTGGTTTATTTTGTTTGTGTGGGCGGCAGTCGCCGTGAGGAACTGCCGCCCTTATACTTTTTGTTTGATTGTTGGTTTGTTTATATATTAAATGTGTTGATCGTTCGCCGGTTCCCGCCTCCTTCTTCCCATATTTACGAACTTTGTTACACTGGTGCCGAAACCCGGGAGGAAGGAGGGACATGCTGTCGAAGAGCCCTCGCTGCTGAGGGGGATCGCGGTGCTGAGGAGATCGGGCAGCGCGGGAGAGAAGACCGCGAGTGGCTGCCCGAAGCGGTGGTACTGGAGCAATCGAGTGATCGGTGGGATGGGAAGCTCGCTGCCGCGCCCCTGGGACGAGGTGGGGTGGCGGCCGTCCAAGAGGGAGCGGAGGAGCCGCCGTTTGCCGAGGGCCGAAGCCTGCTGCCTGCCGCCGTAACGGGGAGGAGCCGCCGTTCGCCGTGGGCCGAGGCCAGCTGCCTGCCGCCGGAGCGGGGAGGAGCAGGGAACGGCGGGCTCGCTGCCGGCTGCCCTCACGCGGAGGAGCCATCGCCGGCCGCCAGGGGGCGGAGGAGGATCGGGCCGTCCACCGAGCGTCCAGTGCCATCGCATGGCACCGCGAGGAAGAGCCTCTCGGCGGGCTGAGGACCGAGCGGCAGTGTGTCGGGGAGCCGGACCAAGAATTTTTTTTGTTTTGTTTTCCTCTCTCCACTCTCTCGTCCTGGTCGCTCCTTGTGCTTCCGTCTCCTTTTCTCTCGTCTCGTCGGTCCTTACCCCAGGCGCTGTGGCCGCCGAGACTGGCCCCGGGGGGGGAGTAAGCGCAGTCTCGTGGGTACCCCCCGGCCTGCGAGGGGCGATGGGGGTATGTGACGAGCACGGCGGGCGAGAGCCGTGGGGGAACGGCGCGAGGCCGGTGACGCGAGGGTTAACGAGGGTCAGGTGCTCGGCGCACCGGTCTCGTATCTCCCACGGAGGAGCTCCGGAAGCATAAAGGAGGAGCGACGACAGGGCAGGACGAGAGAGGACCAGGCCTGGATTTTATGTTGTGGTTTATTTTGTTTGTGTGGGCGGCAGTCGCCGTGAGGAACTGCTGCCCTTATACTTTTTGTTTGATTGTTGGTTTGTTTATATATTAAATGTGTTGATCGTTCGCCGGTTCCCGCCTCCTTCTTCCCATATTTACGAACTTTGTTACAATTACAAATATACAATATTATATATATTTGTTCCAACTATGCTTGTATGATTGTTGGATGTGTCAATGCCAACATTGCAATAAAACTTTAAAAAATGCAGACCAAAACTATAGAGAACAACCTGGTATTTCAAAATGTGGAAAACATCAGCCTGACTACTAGTGCTTGGACTCTAGCCGAACACAGATTTCAAATTAAACAGTTCTACACAGTTCCTTTTTGAAAGGAACAGTAAATGGGTCAAGGAAATCCGAAAACAATGTGTCCATTTTGTTTTATAGATCTATATTGGTCTCAGTTCTACATTGTTCTATAGTGAACTCTGCATGTAAATATGGGTTACATTACAGACAGTAAGACATACTGAAAAGCATTTATACATACTGCTTTTGTTTTATTTCTCATGGTCATTAAATTGGATGCTGATTAGAACCCACATGAAATAATTTATGAAGATGTGGGAGGGTTTAACCTGGCAAAAACACAGTGAGATGGAAGAGGAAGAGGGGTCAAAGAGGAGCAAATACCACAATGTTTGCTGCAATCATGAGAGCTGATCACTGCAAAAAATGCCAGTTTGTTCCCTACAACAATGAGCACCTTTTTTATATATATAATTCTCCACCAAGAATTGGTGCAAGAAGCTGAAAGTGAACATGTAGGAAGAAACATGAGGACATTTGTGATTGCATGGTACCATGCATTTCACCATTCACATACAAAAGATAAAACTGGTTTGCAGTTCATCAAAGTAACTTTTCCTATTTCCTTCCCCCATTTTTTTTCTTCCTGAAGATGGCAGTGATCATTTGCCATATGCTCATATGTCCCTGCTGGATGCAATGGATACCAACTGTAGACAGATCTTAGCTGACAACTTTGAAGGATGGATAAGAAACGAAAAGCATTTCTGCATGTTTTATGTTCTGCAATTTCATAAAGGTTTTACTGCAGCACTTCTGTCACTTACAATTTTTACTACTGTAAATTTTATAAAGTAATAATGACTGATCCCTTTTAGACTGTGTTGTCAAAAATGTAAAAGGAAAATTATTTTTTGATTTTTTTGATTGAAAATTATTCAAATGCATTTTTGCTAATGCCATCAACTGTTTATTTTGAGAGTCGTTGCACTATGATTGGGTATAATATATTCCTGTTGGATAGAATTTAAATAGAATGATTAGCTATTAAGTCAGGTTTGCTGTTTTGATAAGTTAGTTATGTGGGTGTGTTTGTTTGTTAAAAGTTTAGAAAAAGGGTATTGTAAGTAAAGGTAAATGCTTGATAGTAATTGCTAAAAACTGTAAATAATGTACGTATAGTCATGGCCAAAAGTTTTGAGAATTACATAATTATTGGAAATTGGAAAAGTTGCTGCTTAAGTTTTTATAATAGCAATTTGCATATAATCCAGAATGTTATGAAGAGTGATCAGATGAATTGCATAGTCCTTCTTTGCCATGAAAATTAACCTAATCCCAAAAAAACCTTTCCACTGCATTTCATTGCTGTCATTAAAGGACCTGCTGAGATCATTTCAGTAATCGTCTTGTTAACTAAGGTGAGAATGTTGACGAGCACATTATGTCAGGCTGATTGGGTTAGAATGGCAGACTTGACATGATAAAAGGAGGGTGATGCTTGAAATCATTGTTCTTCCATTGTTAACCATGGTGACCTGCAAAGAAACGCATGCAGCCATCATTGTGTTGCATAAAAATGGCTTCACAGGCAAGGATATTGTGGCTACTAAGATTGCACCTAAATCAACAATTTATAGGATCATCGGCAACTTCAAGGAAAGAGGTTCAATTCTTGTAAAGAAGGCTTCAGGGCATCCAAGAAAGTCCAGCAAGTGCCAGGATCGTCTCCTAAAGAGGAATCAGCTGCGGGATTGGAGTGCCACCAGTGCAGAGCTTGCTCAGGAATGGCAGCAGGCAGGTGTGAGCGCATCTGCACGCAGAATGAGGCGAAGACTTTTGGACAGTGGTGTATAAAGCCATACTTGAGTAAAAGTATAGATATCTTACCAGAAAATGACTTTGGTAGAAGTAGAAGTCACTGTTTAGAATATTGCTTGAGTAAAAGTTTTAAAGTAAGTGATATTTTTTGTAGTCAAGTATGAAAAGTATTTTTTTTGATATTAAACATACTTAAGAAAAGTACATGTAAATGCAAAATACAAAAGAAGCATAAAATATTAGTAAATATTGTTCTATACAGAGTTTGAGCAGCAAGATTGTTTGAACTCTTTCTTGTTTTGTTTGCTTTGAATTTTTTTTTAAATGGCAAAACGTTTATTGTAAGTTTTAAGTATAAAAAATACTAATATATTAATTATACCTTGATCATTCATGTTAATTCATAGTGCATTATAATTAATGTAAGAGGCATCTTTAAAATGTTCAAATGTAAATATTGAAATTAACAATGAACAACGCTTTCATTAACCTTTAATGTCACAAATGGACTCTATTATAAGTGTTTCCATTTCACATAAATCCAAACAATCATGCTTAAAAATGGCCATATTTACGCACAAAGGCATATTATATGTATACTTTCACTCGCTATTGGCTTCTATTTTAGAACACTTGATGAAATGTGAGTTAAAGTGCGATAAAAAAACAGAAATCGAACACATTTCTGATTTATGTTTCTGCAGGATTAGGATATAATTTAAATATGCATCTTCGCTGGATAAAGAATGCATAAAATCGAACAAATGGATATAAACTAATGCAAATAGAGGGTAATAATCGTGACATTAAACAGTTGATGTTTTTGTCGTATTGTTTTAACCGCTTGAGGTAACGTTACTACTAACATCAGCAACCTCTCAGCCTCGACGGCAAACACACTGCTGTTCTCCACTAATGCAGCATTTAGTCAACAAACTAATTACTTTAGTGATATGAAAATATTTACTGTAGTGTACTGTATAATATACCGCTTTGTTGTCTGTTTTAAATCCATTTTTAAGTGTCCCGTTCTGTGTTGCGCGCAGCCTCTCATCACGTGTTAAAACAAACTGTACGAGGCTTCAGTGATAGTTTTATCAGAGAGCGCCTCTAGAGGTCGCTCTCGTGCCGCACTCTTCTCAGCCGCTCCAGCAACGAACACAACCCGGAAAATGAAATCAAGCGCGGTTGTGCGAGCACTTGTTTGCACATGCTTGCTTGCAGTCTGTGTTCTTCCTTTTTTTATTTTGTAGTAAGTAACGAAAATATTTTGGGGAAATGTATCGGAGTAAAAGTTGACAGAAATATAAATACTCAAGTAAGTACAGATTTTTCCCAAAAAATACTCAAATACGGTAAAGAAGTATTTATACTTTGTTACATTACACCTCTGCTTTTGGAAGATGGCCTGGTGTCAAGAAGGGCAGCAAAGAAGCCACTTCTCTCCAAAAAAACCCATCAGATTGATCTTCTGCAGAAAGTATCGTGAATGGACTGCTGACGACTGGGGCAAAGTCATATTCTCCGATGAAGCCCCTTTCCGATTGTTTGGGGGATCTGGAAAAAGGCTTGTCAGGAGAAGAAAAGGTGAGCGCTACCATCAGTCCTGTGTCATGCCAACAGTAAAGCATCCTGAGACTATTCATGTGTGGGGTTGCTTCTCATCCAAGGGAGTGGGCGCACTCACAATTCTGCCCAAAAACACAGCCATGACTAAAGAATGGTACCAAAACACCCTCCAACAGCAACTTCTTCCAACAATCCAACAACAGTTTGGTGAAGAACAATGCATTTTCCAGCATGATGGAGCACCGTGCCATAAGGCAAAAGTGATAACTAAGTGGCTCAGGGACCAGAACGTTGAAATTTTGGGTCCATGGCCTGGAAATTCCCCAGATCTTTATCCCATTGAGAACTTGTGGTCAATCCTCAAGAGGCGGGTGGACAAACAAAAACCCACTAATTCTGACAAACTCCAAGAAGTGATTATGAAAGAATGGGTTGCTATCCGTCAGGATTTGGCCCAGAAGTTGATTGAGAGCATGCCCAGTCGAATTGCAGAGGTCCTGAAAAAGAACGGCCAACACTGCAAATACTGACTCTTTGCATAAATGTCATGTAATTGTCGATAAAAGCCTTTGAAACGTATGAAGTGCTTGTAATTATATTTCAGTACATCACAGAAACAACTGAAACAAAGACCTAAAAGCAGTTTAGCAGCAAACTTTGTGAAAACTAATATTTATGTAATTCTCAAAACTTTTGGCCACGACTGTAGTAAAAAAAAAGCAAGACTTGTATTGCTGGTCACCAGCATAAGGTGTGTTTTGCATGCTGGGACCAGCACTATAACCACCCTTACAAAAAAGAAGTATACTTGCCACATTTCTAGCATATGTAAAATCACATTCTTCCATCTTAAAAATATATCTAAACTACGACATATGCTCTCAATGACAAATGCGGAACAGTTAGTTCATGTGTTCATGACCTCAAGGCTAGATTACTGTAACACTCTACTGGGTGGATGCCCTGCTTGCTTGATAAACAAACTACAGCTGGTCCAAAACGCAGCTGCTGGAGTCTTTACTAGAACCAAGAAGTATGACCATATTAGCCTGGTTCTGTCAACACTGCACTGGCTCCCTATTAAACATTGTATAGATTTTAAAATCTTGCTAATTACTTACAAAGCACGAAATGGTTTAGCTCACGAGTACCTGAGTGAGCTCTTAATGCATTGTAGTCCTTCGTGTCTATTACGATCTCAGAATTCTGGCCAGCTGTTAATACCTAGAATATCAAAATCAACCATAGCCGGTAGATCCTTTTCCTATTTGGGACCTAAACTCTGGAACGATGTTCCTAGAAGCAGACACACTCTGTCAGTTTAAATCTAGACTTAAAATGCATCTCTTTAACCTGGCATACACATGACACATTATCAGTTTATGTCTTCATATTAAAGGATTGTTAGGCTGCATAGATCAGGTCAGCCGGAACTGGGGACACTTCCTATAACACCGGATATACTCGTTACATCAGAAGAATGGTGTCTATGCTAATTTTAGTCTCTCTACTTATCCCAGGTTTACCATTTACCGTTATTAGCTGGATCTGGGCCATATCTAGGTCATATGGAGAACCTGCGCCTATACACGACAGCAAAGCAGCCCTGAAGTGTCAGCAGAGACTGTGTCAACTAGTCAGTGACACAGATCCCCAACAAACCGTCCCGCGTGATGAAAAAGATCTTAAACTAGATGGAACTGGATTAAATATTTTAACTGTTGCGATCCCAAATCGGACTTATGACCTGTAACTCTGCTTGAATATGAAGCAAGTGTTCACTGTTGGCCAGATGAGAACTGGCCCCCCAACTAAGCCTGGTTTCTCCCAAGGTTTTTTTCTCCATTTGTTGGAGATTTGGTTCCTTGGCGCTGTTGCCTTTGGCTTGCTTAAGTTGGGGACACTTGCTTGATATTCAGCCGTGTTTTTGGTATGCTTGCATTGACGCCGTTGTATACGAACTGAGCTGAGCTGGACGATTACATCACTGGTTTCTCCAGTACTGATATACATAAATTAACAAGACTAATACCTACTGCTCTTTGCAACAGAATGAATGAATACAAAGATATAGAATAAGCTGGACAATAACACTATTTCCTTTGGGAGCTGCTGTGCAGCCAAAAATCATTTGCCACATTATTACTGTAAAGCTGCTTTGACACAATTTGCATTGTAAAAAGCGTTATATAAGTAAAGGTGACTTGATTTGACTTGAAGTTCATTTTATGAAGTATACTTAAATAATGTTCAAGTATATTTTAAGTATAGTTTTATGTAGTAAGTATACTATTATCAATGTACTAGTAGTAAACTTGTAAGTGTACTATTTCAGTACAGGTTGGGACTAAATTGGCCCAATTGAAGTATATGCTTAAGTTTACTATAAATGTAACAGTGGTAAACTTTAAGTGCAACTAGTTCACAGCTACGTTTCAAATTTGTACTGTACCTGTACTACAAGTGAACTTATAAGTATACTAGTAGTTTTCTATTTTGATAATAGTTGTAAATTTTTTAGTATATGAAAGTACTTTAAGTATAATACATATACTTTGACACTAATTTAGTGCAAGTATACTTGTAAGTTTTCTTTAAGTGAACATAACATCACACTTATAGTTTACTTTTTATATAGTATTTTTGCAATATAAATATACTATGTTCCTATTTAGGTATGTTTTTATTCGTGAAATATATCTTTAACTGTATTTTAACTTTCCATTTTTAAAATATTTTATTATAGCTTCATAAATACTTTTTTTATCAACACTTAAATGTAGGAAAGTTTCATTTAAAAAGGCAACATTTTAAACAAAAATCTGAGAAAATTGCATTTTTATCTTCTCCCGTGTTTTGATCCGGAGATTCTGTTTCTCTTTCAGAAGATGTGTCATTGCACCCCCTTCCATATTAGACTGAAAACATAGACAGCCTGAAAATTCAGTCAATGGCGAGGGAAAACGTTTAGATAAATTCCTGTGTACACAACCAGTGGACTAGCCTACACAAAAATTCAGATACTCAGAATACAGAACATATCTGTTTTCTTTATTAATCAATATTTTCAAACAATTCAAGTTTATAAGACAGTATGTAAAACTATCATAAAAAGTATTTAATAGGCTATTCAATCAAAACATTCAACACAACTACAAGCTGAGTATACTTAGAATACTTAATTATAGTTTTAAGTATACCTAGATCAAAAGATTGAGTACAGGTACAGTATAGGCCAAATATACTTAGACTTTTCTGTCAGTATAAGTCAAGTATACTTGAGTGCAATTTTAAGTATAATTCTGAGAAATACATAGTTTATTTCTGAGAAGTATCTAAAAAGTAGACTGAAAGTGTGCTTTCTTATTTTTAGTTTAAAAGAAGTATACTAATAGCACACTTGAATAAACTTCTTTTTCGTAAGGACACTCTAACCAGCACAAACCGGCAAAAAACACATTGCTATCATGAAATAAATGCTAATCAGCAAAAGCAAAATTTGATCCATTTATCCATAGAAATAACCTAAAAGGAAAACATCTGTACATTGCTTATTAGGCTCCAAGCAGATAATGCTCATGAGCCCATGATTTCTTTTATTATTGTCCATCCACAAAGGGGAATGTGCCTTCCTCACTCTGCATGTATAAAGAACATGGAGCCATCACTCATAGGTAAATTAGAGGTTACTTAGGCAACCTGAACAGACTCCAAGGGTCAAGGGGTTATTTAGAGATGTGGGTTCATTTAAGAAACAGAGCCAAAGGTCAACACTAGCAGCCTTTTACATTCCTGGTGATGCAAGAGGGGGGTTGTTATTCAAAGCTAGATTTAGTTTGAAGGTCAAGGTCAGGGTTAGGGTTAGTGGCAATGATATCTGTTTTCTCCAGAACTGCCACAAACCATACTGCTAACTAGTTGATTGTGTCAAAATGGTCCAAACAAAAATGGTAAGATTAATTCTTTCTAGCATTTTCTTGGAAGATTTTCTGATGGATAGTGATGAAAACACATTGAAACATTTCATTTTTTCATTTTTCATCATTTAGCAGACACTTTTATCCAAAGCAACTTACAAGGGGAGCAATTAGGGGTTAGGTGCCTTGCTCAAGGCACTTTAGTCATGGTATTGAAGGTGGAGAGAGTGCTGTTTATTCACAATCCCCACTTTCAATTCCTGCCAGCGTGGGAATCGAACCTGCAACCTTCAGATTACAAGCCAGACTCCCTCACCACTAGGCCACGACTACCCTACTTCCTACTTTATTTTTTTATTAATTATTAATATTCAAAAATCACAAAATCTATGGTTCAGAGCATGTAACAACCTGGGCAAGTCACTTGATTTCAGCAAACAAGTCTTTGCTATATAATGCTGTTCTCAAAACGCTGTTTCTGTCAACCCAGGCTCATTGGAACAACTTGCATGGGGCGAGATTTCTGCAAAACGATATTACGTTGCTTCTTGCACGTTTTGTGACGCTTTCAGTGTCCAATGAGTGGCGCAAAAAGTAAGTTCAGTTTTATCAGAAACAGATGTGAATCTGACGTTTTATTATGTTGGTTGTTGTATGTTTTGCAGCAGTTTGGGAATGAAATATCCGGCCTAACATTCCATCTACTCTAAACTTGACCATAAACCTAAATGATAGTTAACAAAAGCAATTGTGAGATAAAGATGTAATTGCTGAAGCAACAATGCCATTTTAGCTGCTTCTAGAAGCTCTTTTATCATGACTCATGTTTCATGTAACATGTACCCGAGCACTCCACAAGTGTAATGCTGTACCAGGTGAGTGATAAACAGAAAAGCCAAAAATATGGAGCTGGTTATGTCATAAGTTCAAATGTCAAAATGTACAAGTTTACAAATCATGCACTATACACTATGCACTATGTCATGTTTTGAGGTCACAACATAGTATTGTGTAAGAACCTGCATGGAAATAAGTCATTGTTAATCAATGTTTTGTCAATGTAATCATAATTTGTGTGAAAAGGAATCAAAGTTGTTGGTATTTTACTCCCTCTTATGTTTACTTCAGCTGGAAACTGCAGTGAACTGTATTATTTTTGGAGTTTAGAAAAATTGTAAGTAAAGGTACATTTTTACAAAGGAGGCTAGGTTGACTTTTTATGGTTAAAAATGAATTATGCTTTAGATATTTTGGTTTTCAACTTGAAGTGGACCAAATTCAACCTTTTAGGATACGTGCCCCCTACTTTATCTAATTTCTCTTGCGAACATCATTCATGTTATTCGATGCGTTTGAACATCATTGCTATATTACTATCATATGCAGCATATAGTCTGCAAATCCTGTTTCTCATTCAATTTTAGGCACAAATAGGTGCAAAATAGTAAGGCATTCAGTGTTCACGTGCATCACATAAAACAGCCACACGTTCAGAATGCAGTTCTCTTTTATGTCTTCGTGCACTCAAATGGTTTAAAATCTATTGAACGTTTAAACTGACAGGACCTAAAACACAATCAAATGCTAAATTTTCATACTACGATGGTAAAACTTTGCAATTTTGCAGCTTTTGCAATTCTAAATTCAGAAAAAAACAGATTCTAATTATTGGACCAAAAACCTCTGCAAGAAGTAACCTAAAATACGCCTAACACTTGATGGCTGCTCTGTAAAGTTTCTGTCACTGTAATGAAGGGTGAGTCAGCGAATGAGATCCAAGTGCAGCTTTATTTACAGACGTAGTCTGACAGGCAATGGTCAACTCAACAGCAAACAGTAATGGCAGGGAATAGGCAGGCTTGTTTACAACCTTGTTCAAGTCCCTTTCACTTAAAAGTCTTCACTCATAAAGACAGTGTATGCCGCCATCAAACGGATAATGTAACTTTCGCTGGAGTCAAAATCACCACTAAATCACTAACGGACAACTTTTGAAATACCAAATATAGCATTATTATTTATATAAAATAAAGTATTATTTACTGAACAATAATATTTAAATGAATGATAATAACCTTTATAAAATTATAAGTGTATATAATAGGAATAAACACAACCAGATTTAAATTATATAAAAAATGTGAAGTAATGAAACTTAACTTTACCCTTAACCAAATCGATTTGCTTTGAAACAAGAATAAGATTCATAAGACCAAAGATTGCCCATTTGTTTTGCCCAAAAAGAATTGTATCTCACATTTAACCATTGCCAACATAAGAGCCAGTAGTAAATTCCCAAAGGACTGGCCAATTTAAAGCTGTTCTTGGTGGGTACATGAGTGCTGAAAGGCCACTGATGGCCTGAAGCTCACGGGCCACCTTATTTATAAACTGAGATTTGATCTTAGAGTGTGCGTACGCTTAAATCCACACCAATGCTCATATTTATAATAACTGTCTTTTACGTAGAAAGGTGCTTGGAGCCAGGATTTACACACTTTTCCTTGTCAGATAACAGCAGGTTTTTGGAAATCTAAGCTATTCTTGCAGCTCGCCATTCTAAATGAAAGGATTTGGATAATTGGATGAAGCAACTTTGGATGGCTGGTGATCTTTTATATGTAAATGACATTAATTAAGGATTTAAAGATTTTTATTGTTATTCCAAAAAACATGTACTTGTACATGCACTTGTAATGAAATTACATACCGAGGTCTGGTTAAAACCACTCACAAATAAATAACTAAACTATACATCATAATAAATACAGATGAAAATAAATAAACATTCACACATGCCCACATATAAACACCAGAAACCAGGTAAATCCAAGTACAATATAACTTTGAAACAAAAAGTCCAGTTTGCATCAGTTTTTTAAAATGTTGCAGAGGAAATTAATCAAACAGCTTCTGGAAAGGACAGAATTGGTCTAGTTCTGATGCTGTGCAGCCTCCTGCCTAAGGAAGAGGGGCAAATAGTCTATTGGCCGTGTGAGAGGAGTCATTCATGATGCTGGTGTCAGTGGATACAGTGGTTCTGGGCCTTATCTCTAACAACAACGAGACCGACCACATGGAAGAGGTTGAGAAACTTACAAATTGGTGCCAGGACAACTGTCTCTCCCTGAATGTGACCAAAACCAAAGAGCTGATTGTGGACTTCAGAAAGAGTCAGCAGGCCTATACTCCTCTTATGATCAGTGGGACCCCTTTGGAGAAGGTGAGCAGCTACAAGTACCTCAGTGTGAACATCTCTGAGGATCTTACTTGGACCTCTCAAATTCACACACAGGTTAATGAAGCTAGGCAAAGACTATACCATCTGCGACAGCTGAGGAAATTCAGGGTCTCACCAACGATCCTAAAAACTTTCTATTCAGGGGCCATAGAAAGTATTTTAACTCAGTGCATCACAATGTGGTATGGGAACAGCTCCAGTCAAGACTGCAAAGCCCTCCAGAGAGTTGTGCGCTTAGCTGAGCGTATCTCTGGGTCTTCTCTTCCACCCCTGCAAGTCATTTACCACAAACGCTGCAAGAGCAGAGCCAATAAAATCATCAAAGACTCCAACCACCCATTCAACCATCTCTTCAACCTGCTGCCATCTGGTAAGCGCTACCGCAGCTTGAGGACAAAAACAGAGAGACTTAGGAGAAGCTTCTTCCCCCAGGCCATCAGGCTCCTTAACTCTGTCTCCTAAAATCAGCTGCACTCTGGACATTCATACCAGCACTCTGGACATTAATACCAGCACTCTGGGCATTAATACCTGCACTATGGTCATTAATACCTGCAATATGGACATTAATACCAGGTCATATCTTGGAGTTGACCTGATTTACATTTCACTACTGGCTATATATACTCTATACAACTGTGTATGTGACAAATAAAGAATCTTGAATCTTGAAAGGGCGAAGACCCTATTGTTTTCCTAAGGATTATTAGGGCCCAAGCCCTGAAAGAGCGAAGGGCCCTATTGTTCTTCTAAGGATTATTATTATTATTATAATTATTAGGGCCCAAGCCCTGAAAGGGCAAAGGCCCTATTCTTTTCCTTAGGATTATTATTATTATTTATTTATTTATTTATTTATTCAAGATTTTTGGCACTTTTGGGGCCCTTAACATGCACGAAAACTCTTGAAACTTTGCACACACATTGGAACCTGCATTGATGATGCAAAATTGCCAGCTGATTTTTGATATCTCAAAGAGTTTGCCCGTGGCGAGGCAACGAATTTATGGTGAGAAAACAGAAACAGGAACTGTGTTATAACGTCTGCATACATTCATTGTTTTTTATGAAACTTCAGATGTGTGTTCCTTCTAGGAGGCCGAGCACCTGGATGTGACTATTGTGAGTCAAAGTTATAGCGACGCAAACTGGCAGCAGGAAATGTGTCACTTTCAAAATGCTCTGAGATCACCCTCTTATTTTTACCCGATTTGCTTCAAACTTCACCAGAATAATGTCAAGACATGGCGAATGTAGACCTGTTAAAAGATCTTATATATTTGAAACACTGTCATAGCAACAGATCAAAGTGTCAGATGCGAGTGTCTCTTGGCATCTTTCAAATTGTATGAAACTCAGGCACTTTTGGGGGCCTTAACATGCTCAAAAACTCTTGAAACTTTGCACAAACATTGGAATCTGCAGCCATTAGGACATCACAGAGGCTGGAACCCGGGCGTGGCAGGGGGGCTTCACAGCGCCCCCTTGAATGGGGTCCGAAAACTTGGTCCATATATCAAACACGCTTGCACATATTAGTATGAAACTAGGTACACATATAGACCTCATTGGCACTGACAACTTTCGTGCTCTAAGTTGCACGCTGCCTCAACAGGAAGTGAGCTATTATGGGTTGTTTGAAAAACGCATGCTTTCGAATTTTATATACTCCTCCTAGGCGCTTAATCCGATCACCACCAAACTCAGGCAGCATGAAGTCAAGACATTGATGATGCAAAATTTCCAGTGGATTGTTGATATCTCAAAGGGTTTGCCCATGGCGAGGCAACAAATTTATGGCGAGAAAAGAGAAAAAGGAAGTGTTTTATAACTTCTGCATACATTTATTGATTTTTATGAAACTTCAGATGTATGTTTGTTGTCATCAATATTGTCGACCAGTAGACATGGGCAAAGCCTTAAAAATGGGCGTGGTGGAGAGGCTCTATATTGTTCTCATTTAGCCGGACAACTTTATAATTTACAGTCATTAGCTCCGACCAACAGGAAGTCAGATATTTTGGTTTGAATATGGATATTTTGAATAATCAAGCTCTGAATTTTTAGAAAAATGGTATCGTGGCTCCCTTTAGTGGACAGTACTGCACGTGTATCATACTATTTCTGTTCACTAATTGAAGCACACGAGCCGTGTCCAGAAAGATGTGCTTTCGTTTTACAACTCACAACAGTCTTCGTTTACTTGTGTTTTTTAATTTCATTAATTAAAACTTTAAAGCGATTGTATAATATACAAGCAAAGAAACACATGAAAAAGATTAATTTACTGATCGCGAGTATTGACAGAAAGAGCCACTCTCATGTTATAGTTTCATTTTACAATTCAGACCACTTCATCATATATATGTGTTTTTAACCTTATTTATTAAAACATTCCAGCAATTACACAAGATTTAATCACAAGAATGTATTAAAGAGCTTCATTTAGAGTTTGGAAGGGTGTCTGTGACAATTATAGAAGCACCGCGTCTGAGAACGATCGCTTCCCGAAGCTCGTTCATTCTCGCGTCTATCAGCCTCTTTTATCATTTATTTTTCATGTTCTTTTCATTTCTTTGTTTGAATGTTTATGTGTATGACGGTGTTAATGTGTTGACGCTGTGTGGCATCTGTGCAAACTTAATTTCCTAACGGATTAAACAAAGAGCCGCGCGTCATTTCCCTGAAAGAAAGTGATCACACACTCATGAAAGCTCCTCGTTTATAAGTGGTTTTAAACCTTATTCATTAAAACATTCAAGCGATTAGACAAGATTCGATCACAAGAACATATTAAAGAGCTTCATTTAGAGTTTGGAAGATTTTCTGTCACACAAAGTGACGCGCAGTGTCTCCTAATAATGATCGCGCCCAGTTATACAAATAACTACATCTTTACACATGCAGGGATTTTAAAAAATAAAACTGAAACAAACTTCTGCAAATAAATCGGATTTGGATCGTTATCATTTATATGACATTCGTGCTCTCCTCATACATTGCACGCACACACAATCAGACAGTTCACGAGCCTGAAACTCTCAATTAAAAGGGCAATGCGCTTAAAGCGGCAATAACTTAGATGCTTTTATCTTCTGAATGCATAATGAGTGTGTATGCACTTTTCCCCTGGTTGCACTTCAAGGCTTTCCCAAGCCAACATCAAAGTTTGTTCTACAAACTTCAGCTTCTAGTTTCTATATACAATAATATTAACATTGAATTAGAAATTTAAACGTTTTTTTTTTTATCAATGTAGTGTGTTTAACTTAACAATAAGCCGATTAATGATCTGTTTCAGGACAAGAAATCTAATATTTAGTAACATCCAAAAGATGACACTATAGGGTTATTTTTAAACAAGGTTAGATAAAATTCTGAACAGCTTTGAAGTACAATATTTGTTTTATAATCAATGTTTTCCCCATACTCTACTGACATGTATATTTAGTTATTATCGAAGACTACTTTTTGTTTCACGTTTAGATTTTATTTTTTGTTTAAAATTTTGTTAAATCTTCTGAATCTTTGTCTCACTGTGCTTACTTAGTCTTGCAGGTTTAACCCTTTCATTGCCGTGTCCCTTAGGCATAGAACCAGTTCAGTTGTAGTGCACCGACTATATGGTTCTATATAATTAGTTTAATAATATGGTTAATAATAACGTAAAATACCTTAAGATAAATTCAATGGACCCTGGATGAATTTTAAATGAATGCAATATATTTCAGATCAATATATTTGTTTTCTTTAAAATATTTCTTCTGAATATCTCTTTCTCCCTTTCTGAACCAGTTCATTTGTATTTCACTGACTATTTAGTTTTATATAATTAGTTTAACAATATAATAAAATAAATTCACCTGAATATATAACACTTTGAATTGCTAATGATAACTTTGTTATGAACGGTTTTAGTTAGTATTATATTTGAATGTATATATTAAGACAATATCATATCAGAATCCCCCCGCTTAAGGAGCAGCTTCCAGACGCTCCAAACGAGTAATTAGGGATGGAGGGGTGGGTCAACGGGAACAACGGAGGAATGGGTCCATGGAGTGGAGGTTTGCAGAACGTTTGGAGCTGAGTAGATGAGCCAGGGGGAGCAGAGTGAGCAGGCAGCCAGGGCGGAACGGACTGTGCAGGCGGCCAGGACGGATCAGGTTGTGCATACGGCTAGGGTGGAACAAGCTGTGCAGGCGTCCAGGATGGAACAGGCTGAGCATACGGCCAGGGCGGAACCAGCTGAGCATACAGCCAGGGCGGATCAGGCTGTGCGTACAGCCAGGGCGGAACAGGCTTTGCAGGCGGCCAGGACGGATCAGGCTGTGCATACGGCCAGGGCGGAACAAGCTGTGCAGGCCGCCAGAACGGAACAGGCTGAGCATACGGCCAGGGCGGAACAGGCTGTGCATACAGCCAGGGTGAAACAGGCTGTGTAGGTGACCGGGGCAGATCAGGCTGTGTATATGGCCAGGGCGGAACAGGCTATGTAGGCGGCCACCCTTGCGGACATAACGCCACTGGCCACCACCATGACAGATCGGGTCGACAGACAGTTCGGGGCTGACAGTCCGGGGAAGGCAAAAGGTTCATGTACAATCTCCATGATCGCTTCAGGACAGACAGAGGGTTCAGATACAATCTCCGAGATCGCAACAGGGCAGACGGAGGGTTAATGAGGGATCTCCGTGATCACTTCAGGACAGCCACAAGGCATAGGTGTAATCTCTGTGATCGCTACAGAGCAGACATAAAGTTCACCACTGAATGCCACTGACACCTCTGGAGGTTCTACAGTTGTCATCTCAGCGCTTACAGGGATGACCTCTGTGGTCATATTAGAACAGACAGAGAGCTCAGGGTTGACTTTCGTAGTAGCGTCAAGGAAAATAGAGGGCTCAGGGCTGAAAGAAAGTTCCGCAGAGACCTCTTGACTTGTACTAGCGTGCTCAGGGACTGACTCGAGAGCGCCCTCTTGTGTCTGGTCCAAAGCAGGAATCAATGTGTGTGTTGCCCACACACATAGAATGGCCATAGTCACCACGGACAGGGCTGCATCCTCTAATAGCTCAATAGAGGTGTGAAGTTAGCTGTCTGAGGCTGAACAGGTGTGACAAGAGTCGTCTGATACTGGACAGGCATGACGTGAGCCGTCTGAGGCTGGACAGGCGTGACGTGAGCAGTCTGAAGCTGAACAGGCCTGAAGTTAGCCGTCTGAGGCTGGACAGGAGTGACGTTAGCCGTCTGAGGCTGGACAGGCGTGACGTTAGCCATCTGAGGCTGGACAGGCGTGACGTTAGCTGCCTGAGGCTGGACAGGCGTGACAGAAGCCGTCTAAGGCTGGACAGGCATGACTTTAACTGTCTGGGGCTGGACAGACGTGGATTTAACCGTATGAGGCTGGGCAGATGTGACATGAGCCGTCTGAGGCTGGACAGATGTAACTTGAATGGCAGACCGCTGGACAGATGTGGTTTGAAGTGTTGGCTGCTGTGTAGACGTGGCTTGAACCATGGATTGTTAGGCAGGTGAGGCTTGAACCGTGAAATGCCAGGCAGGCGAGGCTTGAACCGCTGGCTGCCGGATAGCCGTGGTTTGAGCCTTGGGCTGCTGGGCTGGTGTGGCTTGAGCTGGCGTGACTTGAACCATTAGCTGTTTTTGGCAGGCATGGCTTGAACCATGGACTGCTGAGCAGATGTGGCTTGAACTGTGGGTTGCTGGGCTGGCGTGGCTTGAGCCGTAGGCTGTTGGGCAGGTGTGGCTTCAACTGTGGATTGCTGGGCTGGCATGGCTTGAGATGTAGGCTGTTTGGCAGGCATGGTTTGAACTGTGGATTGCTGGGCTGACGTGGCTTGAACCATAAGCTTGGGAATCGCTGGAGCGGCCTTCTTACATCAGGGTTGGAAATGTTCGATGGTGACTTGACTTAGTTCAAAGTGAACTGCAATGACTTGGCTTGATTCACAGTGATTTACGATGACTTGACTTGACTTGTGTTGATCTAGGATGACTTGATTTGTCTTGCGATGATTTAGGGTGACTTGACTTGACTCACGCAGATCTAGGGTGACTTGACTTGACTTGCGATGATCTAGGATGACTTGACTTGACATGTGATGATCTTGTATGACATGACTTGACTCACGTTGATCTAGGGTGACTTGACTTGACTCTGGACGAACAGCTGCGGCGTGCTGTGACTCTGGACGAACAGCTGAGGGCTCTGGACCGGCAGCCATCTTGTGCGCAGGCTTAGTGGTAACCTCCATGTTGTGACTGGGCTCAGGTGTGGGAACAACAGAGCAGAAATGTTTGATAATCACAGAGTGAGGCATGTCCAAGGCTGAATGAACTGGCGATTGTGCCAACTCAGATTCAACTTCTCCCACAGTGAATGATGACTCAGACAAAATTAATGCATAGTTCATAAAGTCTTGTAAACTACAATTGAAGTACGCGTCGGGGAGGCAGGTCTTTAAAGGTTTGTTCAATCCCCGACGAAACAAGTGTTTAAACAGGGATTCATCGTACGGGACATGATCAGATAACTCACAGAATTCGGAAACATAATCCTCAATTGAAGCACTTCCTTGTCGAAGCCACAATAGCTGATTGAAGTAATCCATGGTGAAGGGAACGCTGAATAAAACCGCTTGATCTTGTTTGTGGCAAAGGTCTTCTGTAATGACGAGTCAGTGGGGTAGATCCAATTGTGAGCTTTAATGACAAAAACGTGGTCAAAAAGGCAAAGGTCAATGAAACAGCAGACAATAATGGCAGGGAACAGGCAGGCTCGTCGTGATAATCCAGGCAATAGGTCAAAAGGTAGGCAGAAAAACATCAAAAGACAAATAGGCTTAATCAAAAAACAGGCAAACAAGATGGGAAAGAATGCTCGGAAATGTTACACAGGGAAAACAAGACAACGCAACTAACATGGGTTCGAGGGTAAACTTAAATAGTGCACTAGATAGCCTACAGCTGGGCAGTAATCAACATGAAGGTAAGGGGCTTATGGGAAATGTAGTGTGGTGCATGGAGTCCACGATATGGGAGGGCGACCTCTGGTGGCAGGTAGATGGAGGACAACGGACCGGATTCATGACACAAAGTGTAGTCTTTTTTAACATTATGTAATCCTCCAAAACGAGTTTGCAGCACAAGTCATGAACAGAAATCTTATTTATTTAATAGATTAGACTAAAACATGTATTGATATAACAATTGAATACAACCGATTTAAAACACTAATGCCATGATTTTAATATTAATACATGGGAATTCATACACATTCACACTTTAATATGTAAATGATGTCCGGTTTTTTGCTGTTAAAATGCAAGTACTTCTATGTTTTAGTGCTATAAATACGTCAATATTGTACATTTTTATGTGTATGAAAACGCAAGTAAATGTACGTGTGGTGGAACCACACTTTATGTAAAAATACATGTGTTCTCATGAGATCATGCTGATCTAAATGCTGCTGTAGTTCATAATGTTTTATGCACATTTTTTATTTATTTTTTTGTTGACTGCTGACTCTCTTATCACAGGGTTAGTAGTGAAACATTAAACGCATTCAATGTATTAAAAGCATTCAATGACTTGCACTTTTGATTAGTGATAAACCTTGGGTTGAGATTTGTTAATCGAACTACATGATGAGGTCACCATCAGTAAATAACTAACAGATTATCCCCAGAAATTCACATGGCTTTCTATGACATGGCAAATGTACCTTACAGAAACACAGGTACACAGCCAGACAGAAGCTAACATTAAAAAGTGAAGTGCCTAACTAAAGCAAACACTTATCACCATAATGGTAACTTCAAACAAAAGTCTATCCTCTTTTGTATATCTTTATATTAACAACTTACAACCTTGAGTAAAACATCCTTAAGAAATTAAAGGCAATCAGTTACCAAATCCTGTAAAAAAAATTTGCCTTTGTTTAACTAAAAAATTTAATTTTATTTTGATCTAAACTATTTTGTGTTTGACCAATTAGAATTTACATGTTTTAACATGCACCCTTAAGTAAAAACAACAGAATATTCCTCGTAAATGCAACTCAAGTATTTTGTGTAGCAGAAACATAACTCATCTGAGTAAAAGTAACTCAAATGAATACACCTTAGTTTAACATAGTAAATATATATTGTCACATATTTTGTAGATGCCTTAAATTGTATTTGTATAACATGATGTAGAGCTTACTATTGTGCTTGAAACAAGGGTACTGTATGACAAGGGTACTGTATGAAATACCATATTGTGCAATATCCAATATCCTCTCTTATTTTTTTATTGTGTGGTGCGCTTGCTCGGACATCTGAATTTCCCTTTGGGATTAATAAAGTTAATCAATCAATCAATCGATTGATTTTCAACATATGAAAAGTGGCAATTCATCATGTTATCATTCAATATATTGTAACATATTAACAAAATATATTATTCTTAAATAAATAAAGAATTATTTAATTATTTAACATCAATATTAAATATATGGAAATAATATTTGTCTATTTAATCCAATTGATCTTAATGTCACGTTTTCACCTGGCTCTACCGCAAGTCAGTGCTGTTCTATTTCTCTGCTAACATTATCTGTTTCACATCATTCTCCACTGCTTTAATAAATACCTGTCTGGTTCAAATTAACCTCTTTCTCCGAGTGTGGTATCCATTACAGAAGACCAGACCATCATGAACCTGACAGGTTAAGACGCTTTCCAGGAGCTGGTGGATTCTCTACATAAAGTACTCACCACTCCAGCACCCGTCACTGCACCGATCTCTTCCTCTGCACCAATCTACACCGCCAGTCCCATGGTCAATTCTGTGCACTACTCTGGCTCAGCAGAGGACTGCAATGGCTTCCTTCTCCAGTGCTCGCTCGCTGCCGCACAGATTCCCCATGGAAAGAGCTCAAATTTATTTTATTTTAGCTCTGTTAACGGGATGCTCTCTCCAGTGGGTAGAGACTATTTCGCAGCAGAATGGGCCAGTGACTCACTCTCAACAACGTCTATGCTTGTTTTTGAGAAGTATATGGCAGACCAGAGGAAGATTAATCGATCAGTGAGCAACTGTGTCATATTCAGCAAGGCAAAAATTCAGTTCAAGATTATGCTTTGAAATTTCGCCCTTTCGCTGCTGCTAGTGTTTGGAACGAGCGCTCCCTCTTTACCAAATATCGGCAGAGTCTGAATCCTGCACTGCTGCTGCATCTCCCCGCCTATGATGACACCATCGGGCTTGAGCGCTTCATTCAACTATCCATCCATGTTGCAAATCATGTGAGGGGTTGTATGGAAGACCAAATGTGCCAGCAGTCCTCCTATTTCCATCTCCAGGCCGGGTTATCCCAGCACGTCAGAACCAGTCCCTTCAGTTGGCCAACTTCACATGGAGAACATCTGCCTAGTTGTTCTGGAGAATTCCACCGTCCTTGGCTCATTTTGCATAACCTGAAGTCTTGGTCAATTGGTGTCCTGAAGTGGGATCATCCATCCAGCTAACTCCCCTGCTGCTTTAAGCTTCTTTTCATAGCTAAGAAGGACAGAGGCTAGTGTAGTTTGAATTTCTGTCAAATTTTCTGGAACAGTTTCGTGGAGAAACCATTTCCACTAAACTGTACCTCCGGAGCGCATACAACCTCATCCGGAAACATGAGGATAAGTAGAACACTACCTTCTTGACCCCAACTGGTCACTGTGAATATCTTGTAATGTCATATGGATTCGACAACACCCCCTCTGTATTCCAGGGTTACATGAATGTGTTCTGGGAGTACCTCAATTGCTTTGTGATTGTATACATCGATGACATCCTTGTGTACTCTCAGAGGCTGGCCAAACATCGCCACCATGTTTCGGAGGTCCTCCTCAAGCTCAGTGAACACCAGTTATATCTCAAGGCCGAGAAATGTTCTTTCCACCAGCCATCCATCCAATTCCTCAGTTATAATTTCAGCCAAGAGGGGATCCAAATGGCTGAGAGGAATGTAGAAGCAGTCCAGTCCTGGCCAATTCCCACAACATCAATGAAATTCAATTATTTCTGGGATTTTTTCAAACTTTTACTGATGTTTCATCAAGGATTATAGCTCCATAACTCCACTGACCAGTCTCCTCAAAGGCAGGCCCAAGTCTCTGTACTGGACCTCAGAAGCCAACATGACCATGAATACCCTACAGAATGCATTTACATCTGCACCACTCCCAGTTAATCCTGATCCCAATCACCCTTTCATCATAGAGATCAATCCCTCCACTTCTGGAGTAGGAGTGGTTCCATCCCAGCAGCAGGGCAGCCTACTCAACTCCATCCATGTGCAACCTTCCTCAGGGAATTCTCCCCGGGAGGAATAAAATTTAAATATTTGGATTCGAATTACTGGCCATCAAGTTCACCCTTGAGGAATGGAGGCATTGTTTGGAAGGGGCCCACCATCTTTTCACCATCCTCACCAATCACATCAATCTGGAATATCTTTGATAAGCTGAAAGGTTAAACCCCAGACAGGCCAGGTTGGCCCTTTTCTTCAGTTCTCCATCACCTAGTCCAAGTCCTGATCCTATCCTCCCTTCCAGTCCCTGGACACAGAACTTGCGGCCGCCACTGCCTCTGAACCCCATCTGCCGGGTGGTCCACCAGACCACACTTATGTTCCACTCACTCAACGTGTCCCTCTAATTTGGTCTGCACACTCTTCACTGACACTGGCCACTCTGGGACCAATCAAATCCTCTCACTGCTATGAAAGCGCTTCTGGTGGCCTAACATGGCAACAAATTTAAGAAGTTATATCCAGAGCTGTGTGGAGTATGCCGGTTTGCTGGTTTTAGTGGATCGGTTTTCCAAGGCCTGTCACCTGATTCCACTAAAAGGACTGCCAACGGCCATGGAAACAGCAATGTTATTCAACCATGTCTTCCAAAACTATGGTTTGCCTGAAGACACCGTGTCCGACAGAGGTCCGCAGTTTGTGTCCAGAGTCTGGAAGACCTTCCTCAATCTCCTAGGTGTGACTGTGAGTCTCTCCTTGGGTTATCATCCCAGGGCAGACAGAATGCAAGATACAGGAGATGGGACATGTCCTATGCACCTTCTGCCATAGCCACCAGAACCGCTTCTTCACCTGGACCGAGTACATAAAAAAATTTCCTGCGTTACCCAGCTACTGGTCTTATGCCCTTCCAGTGCATGCTCTGCTCTGTCCAGTGCAAAGTCCCATCTGTTACTCATTGATTCTAGGAATACCAGAGGTTCTGGGACGCCACTCATCAACAGCTTCAGCAGGCAGTGTGCTGTCAGAAGAGCCGAGCTGGTAACCGAAGAACCCCCACTCCCACCTACCAGCCCGGGCCAAGCTCCTGTCAAGCCAAAAGGTGAGTCCTAGATACATGGGTCCCTTCCCCATAGCACAGCAAATAAACCCAGTCACCTACAAATTGCATCTTCCTGCTCACTATAGAATTCATCCAACTTTTCACATGTCACTCCTGAAGCCTCACCATCCTTCTGTTTCAGAGCCTGGTCCTGTTGATGAACCCCAGCTGCCTCTCATATTGGCGGATGGTACAGCATTTGCTGTTAAGGAGATACTGGACATCCAATCTCCTCACAGAATTCCACGCTTCTCATCCGCAATGTACAGCTCCAGGCCGGTGCCCACGACGTCGGTGTCCTTGGGCCGCTGGGGGGGGGGTTCAGTCACCCTTTCACCAGGTTCTACCGCCATGCCCATTCAAAGATTCAAAGATCACAGTCCCCAGAATTCTAACCACACACACACACCTGTTCCTCCTTACTGCACTCATTATCCTCCTTATTTATACACTCTCATTCATCTCATCCATTGTCTGGTCTCCAAAGTGGAAAAGGACTCTTAACCAGCATTACTTTACCTGATCCTTCTAAATCTCCTGTAGATTCCTGTTCTCCTCCTGTGATTTGTGATTTATGATTGTTAATCAAAAATATGGGGGTGCTGCTGCTCGGTACAATAGTTTTCAAGAACATTATGTAAATTGGTCAACTATTTAGCCTTGACTACTAAAACGAATACCAAAAATTAACATGAACTGTTAAAAGTTATAGCAATTTAAGCAAAAAAATTGATGGGAAGCTGACAGCCTGCACGTTTCTTACCCTGACCACCTTCTTTCATATGGATCCATTTTCTGTTCTGATCTGAACAAGTGTGGGTAGTAAAGATTAAAATTTCATTGTTTTAATATTATTTATATGTATAATCATGTGTATATTCTATTTGAAAGAGTGTAAATGCATGAGGGTTAAGTTTGTATGAACATGTTGGTGTCATATAGTATGCACATTGGAGGAGAGATAATTTTGGCTTCACAGGAATGTATTTGTACATGTATTATGGAAGGGAGCATGTAGCACGTTTCAGCTGATGCAGTTGTTCCATGATGTAAACATCTATTGATGTACAGTATTCCCTATAAGGAGGGTAGAAATGTGTATGTTTGAAGTATATGTTCTATTTTAAAGACACCAACTTGTTTTTCTACCTTGAAAGCAATTGCAAGATCTCTAGTCATGGTATATAAGGTTTATGTAACATACTACCCCTCAGAGAAGCACATGAAGATGGCCTGAAGACAAAAGAACAATCTTGTCTCCTATGCCTGATATATACATGACAATAAAGAGTTTTCCTTGGCAAAGCAACTTGGTATCCTGTGATTCAACTATAACGGGGACAAAAACTGTAATTTCAGATCAACAATTGGCGTCACACGAACAGGATCTGCATTTCAGACATTTGTCTCAATCAATTAGTCAGGCAAGACATTTTCTTTTTCCTACAATTTTAAGTCTGCCTGATAATATATATATTGTTGAGACAGTGACTGAAGCTGCTGAAAAGAACTGTGTTATTTAAACAAATACCAGTTGTGTTGCCAATGAATGTGTATTAGACATAGAGCATTTTAAGTAATTTAATTTAATGAAATTTATTCAAGTTGTTCTGATCAGTGATCTCAAAAAATATATATATTTGAATGAAGCTGGGGTAAAAGTGGATCTTTTTTTAGAAAAAGACCATTTAGTCATTTTCGGGAGAATGAGCCATAAAGCGATTTAGCAATTGGCTCATGTGACTGTGAGGTGGTCGGAATATGGTGAGACTGCAATAGGCAGAGTTCACTCTAAAATATTTCCGTCACACTGAAGATCTGTTAGAACGGGGAAGTGCATGAGCGGTGAAAGCGGTTTAAAGTGGCGGTTCTGCGTTAAAGGGAGCACAGTGTATAAATAAACCCTAAAACGTTTAAACACGCTGAAGCATAAAGGTGCCATTTATACATTATAGTAGCTAGAATCGTGGGCATTCTGATATTGACAATAGCTGTTCAATATTTGAGGAGGAGACTGATCTATGTTCAACTGAAAAAGGAAAAAAAAGGAAATTATAAATATAAGAGCTAACTTTGTTTTTTGTCTTCTGAGTTTTCAGACAGGGAGAGGGAGAGAGAAAGAGACAGAGAGGGGCCCCTCCCTTAAGCACACACACACACACAAAGAGCTAAACATAGCCCTGCTGCTGACCGGCACAGATCATCTGCAATGGCAGAAAGCAGCTGTAATAGCAGAACAATTTCTGCTTGGTACCTGGAAAAAAAAGAACAAAAAGCAAGCTAAATTTTTGAAGAAAGGGCTGGATGTTCATGTGTCTTTGGATGAACAGTTTAGATGGTTCATGATCCAAAAAGACTCTGTCAAGCTGAAAGTCTTTCCAATATTGGCAGCCCACTGGATTGTGAAGCAAGGTGGAATTTGTTGCAGTGCTGAGGGAAGTCCTGTTTCACTTGTTGAAGCAATGAAACCCCAAGTTGAAGCATATAACAAGTTAAATAAAATTAAGTCATTACAGTATATATACATGTACAGAAAAAGAAAAAAAACAATTATTGATGATTCATTTGATCCAGATTGGACAAATATAATAACAGAGCCTGAAAGAAAAGATCTACAAACACCAATAGACTCAGCGAAGACTGTAATGCCTCCTCCATACAACCCAAAGTCTCCAACTTTGCCTGAACAAAGCAAATCAAATGGAGTGCCAGATACTTATTGCATCTGCACAGGCTGCTCCAGTAATAACCAGATCCAAATCCACCCAGCCAAACAGAGACATGTTGCAATGTACACCAGCTCATAATTATGGATTTGATTGGGGTGATGGCACAAGAAATGATGACATGATCACAGTTGATAAGGTCGGTTTTGAATTCTTTTCACCTGCTGTTAAAAAGGAAGAATTACAATCTGAAACGTCAAGACATTCTTATAGCTTTACCTCCTCTAAAGAGACAAGATCCAAACACAGAGTTTTAGCGAGAATTAGATTCCTTGGTTGAAGCACATCAAATGGCATTAAAAGATATACACACCATTGTGAAAGGTAAAATCCAGAGAGATCGATGGGAACGCTTGCCAGCGTCAATAACAACATCCCAATGGATAGACTTATGGGTAGATGGCCAGGGACGACCCCTAGGTCTTTGGCAAGCCTTAGATGTGTTCCGAAAAGAAATCCAAGATATCCTGGACAGTGGTAAGATTCCTTTCACTTCAGTGACATTGATTAAGCAAAAAGATGATGAATCTCCAGATGAATATGCCCTGTGCAAATAGAATGCTTATGAAAGATGGGCTTTATGTGCTAAAGAATAACCAGATAGAGATGATGTACAATTTATTGACACACTCATGGATGGCTTTAGCATAAAGTATCAACAACCCTTATCTCTTGGAGTCAATCCAGGAGAAACATTTGATCAAATTATGCAATTGGTTGGTCGTCAAGAGATGGCTAGGAGCAAGATTAACCCCTTTTGAACTAATGACTGGAAGAGCAATGGTTCTACCTCCTGATGCTCTGCAGCCTGCAGGAACAGGAGGGGATTCTACGTTGTTCCAAGAGAAGTTAAGATGTTATCTCAAGATGCTGGACAATGCTACCAAAGAAAACAAGCAGAAAGTGCAAGAAGCCATTAGCAATGGGAAGAAAAACACACCACTACTGATATTCCACACATTCTCGAGTTAGGCAGTTTTGTTATGGTCAGACATATACCTAGGAAAGGTTTAGAGCCTAGGTGGGAAGGAGCACATGAGATACTTTTAACAACAGACACAAGCATGTGCCTTAAAGGGAAGGGGGTAGGAACAGATAGATGGTATCATTGGTCACAAGTCAAACCTTGTTTAGTGAATGAACAAAATGAGGACGATAGCTTATGGCCAGGAATTGAACACTGTTCATCCATCAGTTTTAAAACCTGGGTAACAAAGGAATGATGTTTAATTATTTCTCTACTTCCATTTTAGGAATCAATTCCATTGGCTCCTGATCCATTTTGCGTTGAGATTCTCTATCCTCTTTATTTGGGTGGAATCCATGTTCCACATGTGCAATTACTGCAATTAGAACCACAGTGGTGGAGTAATGATTTAGTGGAGGAAAGAAATAATGAACTCTTTGAAATGGTTAAAAGAGTTAAAGAGAGTGTTAAAGCAGCTCAAGAGGAGGGAATTCAAGCAATGGGTCATGTGGTTGTAGCAAATGGGATAGCTAAATTGATGTTTGAAAGAAAATTAACACAAGTTCCAGGGATTTTATCATGGTCAGACTGCATAGTTTTGACTATGGTAGTACTTCTTGTGTTTATGTTTGTAATAAACAGCATCATATATGTTACTAGAAGGAGAGGTACTAAACCTATTAAATTGGTTATTTCTAACCAAATGGATAAAGTTGAGAATGGGAAATATAGAGTGAAATAGGAGATTTCATACACTACATCACATACAAAACACAGCCCCACAAACAATTAACACCTGCTCACTGATTTACACCCCAAGGGATAGGATTCTTTAACATCAACGTTTATGTTAGTTTGTTATTTTGGCCAGGAACTGGAGGAGTTCAGGTACTGGATGAGTCCAGGCACTGGTGAAGATTTATTAGTTTTTCCTTTCCTTAATAAGAAGACTGGGGTTCATTTAAATACAAACACATAGGTGTAATTACACACATAGTATGCGGGAACATCTCATGGGTTGGGGTCATTTTATTTTGTTTGTTTTTGTTTTATTTCCATTTCCTTATGTTTCTATTCTTTTGTCCTTTGTATGTCTTTTCTTGGTCTGCTATTTCTCTCCTCACTATCACTCTATTAGGTTGACGATGGTGTGGAACTGACGGCCATAGTTCCAGTGGAGGGAGATAAAGATTAAGATTTCATTGTTTTAATATTATTTATATGTAAAATCAAATGTATATTCTATTTGAAAGAGTGTAAATGCATGAGGGTTAAGTTTGCATGAACATGTTGGTGTCCTGTAGTATGCACATGAGAGGAGAGATAATTTTGGCTTGACAGGAATGTAGACTCACCTAAAGGATTATTAGCAACACCATACTAATACTGTGTTTGACCTTCTTTCACCTTCAGAACTGCCTTAATTCTACGTGGCATTGATTCAACAAGGTGCTGAAAGCATTCTTTAGAAATGTTGGCCCATATTGATAGGTTGATGGAGATTTGTGGGATGCACATCCAGGGCACGAAGCTTCCGTTCCACCACATCCCAAACATGCTATATTGGGTTGAGATCTGGTGACTGTGGGGGCCATTTTAGTACAGTGAACTCATTGTCATGTTCAAGAAACCAATTTGAAATGATTCGAGCTTTGTGACATGGTGCATTATCCTGCTGGAAGTAGCCATCAGAGGATGGGAACATGGTGGTCATGAAGGGATGGACATGGTCAGAAACAATGCTCAGGTAGGCAGTGGCATTTAAACGATGCCCAATTGGCACTAAGGGACCTAAAGCCTGCAGCCTGCACAGTGGTAACAAGGCATGATGAATCCACGTTCTCATTCTGTTTACGCCAAATTCTGACCCTACCATCTGAATGTCTCAACAGAAATCGAGACTCATCAGACCAGGCAACATTTTTCCAGTCTTCAACTGTCCAATTTTGGTGAGCTCGTGCAAATTGTAGCCTCTTTTTCCTATTTGTAGTGGAGATGAGTGGTACCCTGTGGGGTCTTCTGCTGTTGTAGCCCATCCACCTCAAGGTTGTGCGTGTTGTGATTTAACATTTGCTTTGCTGCATACCTCGGTTGTAATGAGTGGTTATTTCAGTCAAAGTTGCTCTTCTATCAGCTTGAATAAGTCGGCCCATTCTCCTCTGACCTCTAGCATCAACAAGGCATTTTTGCCCACAGGACTGCCGCATACTGGATGTTTTTCCCTTTTCACACAATTCTTTGTAAACCCTAGAAATGGTTGTGCGTGAAAATCCCAGTAACTGAGCAGATTGTGAAATACTCAGACCGGCCCGTCTGGCACCAACAACTATGCCACGCTCAAAATAGCTTAAATCACCTTTCTTTCCCATTCTGATATTCAGTTTGGAGTTCAGGAGATTGTCTTGACCAGGACCACACCCCTAAATGCATTGAATCAACTGCCATGTGATTGGTTGATTAGATAATTGCATTAATGAGAAATTGAACAGGTGTTCCTAATAATCCCTTAGGTGAGTGTATGTGTACATGTATTATGGAAGGCTGCACATAGCACATGTTTCAGCTGATGCAGTTGTTACATGGTGTAAACATCTATTGATGTACAGTATTCCCTATAAGGAGGGTAGAATGTGTAAGCATGGAGTATACGTTCTATTTTAAAGAAACCAACTTGTTTTTCTACCTTAAAAGCAATTGCAAGATTTCTAGTCATGGTATATAAGGTTTATGTAACATACTACCCCTCAGAGAAGCACATGAAGATGGCCTGAAGACAAAAGGACAATCTTCTCTCCAATGCCTGACATACACATAATAATAAAGAGTTTTCCTTGGCAAAGCAACTTGGTATCCGGTCCTGTGATTCAACTATAAAGGCGACAAAAGCTGTAATTTCAGATCAACAGTAAGCACCAATCAGAGGCCGCATTTTTATGATGTCATCATGTAGATTACTTACAAAGTATTTTACAGTATTTTAAGACTATAATAATACAAAACACTGAGGTATTTTGATACAAAATATGAAGCCATTTTCATCCTATTTTAAAATCCTATTTTATATTTGAAATCTATTTGTATCATAAATATTACCCATCCCTGAGAATGAATATTGGTACAACTGGGTTTTTGTACTAATAGTTTTGAAAATGTACTCCTTACTGGTGAAAATGGTACCAAAGTGCATAAAAAAACTGTAAGACAAAAGCTGCACTGTGCTTTGCTGTATTGTAGTTTGTTTTCGTAGTTAGGCTAATATTAGTGAAATTTCAATGGTATCAAAAAAAAAAACTATTGTTTTATACATATTGTTATTGTGAAATAAAACTACTCTGATATAAGATTTTGGTCATATCGTCCACCTCTAATATTTAGGTGAAATGTTCCTTTAAAGCAAAAATGACATGAACACATGAGCAATCATAAAATCTAGAAGAACAATGACATCAAGGGAAGTTAATGATGCCCAACCTGTTTGGGTGTGTGTTTCTGAAACCAATTTTTTGAAACGTGTTCTGAGTGGAAGCGAGAGTCTAAAGACTCAATCTTGTGTCACACTAGCCTTCAGTGAGCTGAAACAGACAGGCCTTAATAAATTCTGATGTGGATTAGCCACACTTGCACTGTCATTATTTCCCGGCTCCTCCTAAATAATGGAAATATAACAAGCGAAAGGAAAGGAAATATAAACAGACAAATTGACTTTTAAATTTTGTTTCTGTCCCACTGCCTTGAGAAACACTCTGCTTTGGTGTAACCAGTTTTCACTGCCAGAGAAAAAAAATTTCATAACCATGACTAACGCCGTACAGCAGTCGTCTTGTTCGCCCACCTGATCAGAGTCTCCGTGTGAGGTGCCATGAAGGATTTATGAAAAGATTTTGAAAATATTGTGTTTCTGAGAAAATCTGCTTAACAACTCTACCGAATATGTTTTAGAGAAGCAGGTTTGTTTTTAAACAATAATAGCTTTTATCGGCCGATGCAGATTGTTGGCTGATGCATCATTGTATCTCTAGTTTATAATTCATAGTTCAAAAGTCTACTTCAGGAAACATTTCGTGGTGGTTGTGCTGCTAAAGGATCTACAAATTACTAAATTCAAGGGTTCACTTAGGTTCTCCATCCTGTACTGTGAATAATTACAGAATGTAATTGATAAAAATGTAATATAAGTCATTTTGTCCAATAAGTAAATCCAATAAATACAATTGTTAAGTACAAGACAACATTTTATGTGTAGTCAATGCTGAAATCCAGACATTTTCAAAGGGTTCATAAACTTATTATTCTCTAAATAAAAATATGTACATCAAGCAATCATGTCTCTTCAGAAGAATTGGATTAAAACACTTGATTCTATCTGCATTCTGAGCAGTTTTGAGATATTGAGCTATAAGTTTTTGCATTACTTATTTGTAGATAGAACCTTTTTGGTTTCTAAAAATAGACCTAAAATGTGCAGAACTTTAAAAAAAAATCACAATGTAAATAACTCAATTTTGATTAAAAAAAAATGTAGATAGAACCTTATAATTCCAAGGTGACAGTTTTCATTTTGGGTGAAAATAAGTTGAAATGTCATCGGCTTATTTGTGACTAAAAAAAAAAAATGTTCAGTGTTTCAATTACTCTTATGTCTCTCCAATTTTAAATTAAGTTACAGGGACTAGCATTCCAGTTAATAACTAAGTTTTTTTTTTTTTTTTTTGCCAGAACTTCAGTCTTCTAAAAAAAAAAAAAAATCCTTGTGTTACATATTCCTTAAGAAAAAATTCTAATATGCTAATTTATTTATTTATTTTTACACCTTTAATAGTGCAGCTTAATAAAGTGTAGAATTGACAATTCCAGTTACCAAAGTACACTTGTATTTCTTGCAGTTTCAAGTCAAATTTTGTTTTTAAAAATGACCAAACACATCTCTCTACTTTTAAGAGATGAAGACTATGTCCCATGTGATCTCATGAGAATGCGTGTGTATTTTTACGTAAATTGTGGTTCTACGTACATTTACTTACATTTTCATACACACAAAAATGTGCAATAGCCTATTGATATATAGCACTAAAACTTAAAATATTAATACACAGATGTTTCACAGATATTTTCATTCAATATGTACTGTTTACAGTGTCTGTTTTTACAAGAATAACTTTCAACATAAGCATACATTATTTAAATACCAATGCATCAAAGCGCACTACAAGGAAGTCCTTGAACATATAACTTTATATAGAAACCAGGACAATCACTACACACAACACCATTGAAACAACATTAATACAGGACAAGGGACTAAAAGAAAAGAAAAATGAGGCTTAAAAGGCTTAAATGCACTGAACACCAGGAGATAACGAGGCTAATTGACAAGACACAGCTGGATACAAATTAACTAATAATGACAGTAACCAAAATTACAAAGGAGTGGCGGGAAAAATCAAACAGAACATGTGACAAATTGAGAGCAGAGTCCAGAACACAGAGAGATATGTAACAGTAGTGGGGTTTACTTTTTTTTCAGTTTTATTTTGATAAACATGATACAATACAATATCATAACTGCTTGAAAAGAGCTTTAACTTTTATAAAAATATAGATTTTTGAGAATTAGTGGAACAGAAATTGTGAGAATAAACACAAAACACACGTGATCCTTGTCATGCGGTGAATCTGGCCAATCGTGGAACAGCTGTGTTGTCATCAGAGCTCTTGCTGGCTGACTTAGCCAGCTGCTATTGAATTGCTCTCGCGGTACTTTGAAGCCATACGTCACAGTCACATGGTGTCTGCGCTGCTTCAAGTCAGCCGCCAAATGGTCTGTGCAGCACTGCATGAAGTCAAACAAGCCTATTGGCTCTCTCACCCGCTTCATCACAGATTGTGACATGCCGTGAATTGACTTTTGAAAGGAATGTGCGCCTTCATGGACAGAAGCCAGATTCATATTTTCATGGATTAATAACTTAAATTCTGCTCTGTACTCCATAAAAACTATTACCTTAAAGAGGAGTGCGACCCATCATCATTTGAACAACTTTTGGTACCATTTTTAACATTTTCAGAATAAATAAATTATTGTGATTACGCTTGTTTGTCTGTTATATTTTATTTTTTACAGCAAGTGGTTTTAATAAATGGTTATGGGTAGGTTTAGGGGTAGGTGTAGGATTAGTGGCTCAAAATATCGTTTTAACACTATATTGTTGCTGAAATTGTTAATTTTCCTACACATTCTATCAATTATGTTTTATTCTTTTAATATTCTGTATAAAATGGGTATGTTTAGGTTCAGGTTGAGGTTTAGGGATCTTACATTTACCTATAAAATAATAAAAGGGAAATTATACATATCTTTATGATACATATCTTTATGATATAAAAGATTGTAAATATTTTTAAATGCTTTCGCTGTAAAAACGTAATAATGCTACATTTAAATTCTGCCAATAGTTTCATATTGTTCCTTTTCAGCTCGTTTTTATCCAAACGTGCAAAAATGTACGTTTTGTGTCTTAGAAAGTTACATATTTATACATACGTATTAACAATGAGAAAAGGCTGCTATGTCTCAAAAGAAGAAAACAATCTGGATCTAACCAAGATAAAGGAAAAAAATCTAGATACTAAACCAGAGTATCTTTGAGAAACTAACTTCTCAATGGTTCTCAGTTGGCAACTTCATTAACTGAACAGCTTCTTCTGCAACAGAGAAAAGAAGACTGCTGGCCTTTTTACGAGTTTCAAAAAAAGGACACGTTTTCCACTGTCAAAAAGAAGAAAGAGTAGCAAAGAAGATTATTGCGACTTTTTCTCTCACAATTCTGAGTTTTTTCACAGAATTACGAGATATAACGTCAGAATTGTGAGTTATAAAGACTTGCAATTGTGTCTTTATATCTCACAATTCTGAATTTATAACTCGCAATTCTCACTTTATAACTTGCAATTGTGAGTTTACATACGCAATTCTGAAAAAAAAAAAGTGAGAATTGTGAGATAAAAAGTCGCAATAATCTTCTTTTTTCAGTGGCGGAAACGGGCTTCCATAAATATGAGATTCAAATTCTGTAAAGCAACTCTATAAAGACAATAGTCATTACTTAACTCAAGTCAGTAACAGTAAACAAGTTCAATTAAGCTATTAGCAGCTCTACAGATACATCGTATTATTCATATTTAGTCAGTTCAATGTGTGTTATATTTCTCTCAATGTATTTGTAGTTTTCAATGATTCTGGCAGCTTTTTGCAAAATCATGCTATAAGCTCTTAGCAACAAGTTCAGAAAGTCTCTTTAAATTATTCACACACACCCCAGTGTCAGAGGGTTAGAGTTAAGCTGTGAAGATTTCTATCCTAATAAAGATATCTACATTGCCTTCTGATCTATTAAAGATTTTCTCAATCAATTTGACACATTTCTCCAAACTCAGGTCACTGCTCTCAAATCAATTGACACAGTAATCTGAACATTTTGTAATTGTCCTAAATAGGTTGTAAATTTTCCTTCATTTCAAGCAAATTACAAATCACATGCACCATTTTCCCAAAACACTGTTTACAAAATTCCAAAATGTTTTCACAATACTATAAATATATTTTAATATATCAGGCAAAAGCAATTGCAGCTATTTTGATTGGTTTTTGCAAAAATCACAATCATTTGTGCACCATTTTCCAAACCAAACAAATAAAACTGTTATTTGTTAAATTCTCAGTTGAATTTTGAATGTTTTCAGTTAGCCCCAAATAAATATCTGCTGAGTTATTACTTCAACAGCACAAGAAATGCAAATTCCCTAAATGTTTTCAGAGGCATCTCAATTACAAAAAAAGAAAATAAAAGAAAAGAAGAAGAAGAATGAGAAAAGGAAGAGGTGTAAGAGAGAGAGGTTTTGTAGAGGATAGAGCAAGTGAAATTTTGAGAGGGAGAGAAAGAGTGGAGGAGGTAGAAAGAGATGTGGGTGGTTTAGGAAGAGGAGATGGAGCAAGAAGAGTTGAAGATGGAGAAGCAAGAAGAGCTATGATGTAGAAAGAGGAGAAGAGGGAGAAAATATGGGTAGAGTGGAAGGCAATGGTTTTAGTGGAAAGACCAAGAGAAGAAAATATAAGAAGACAGGTGGCCAGATTTACTAACAGCTTGCGCCAGCACAAACCCTCTTTTAGCGTTAAAAACTATATAGGCTAAGTGTACGTGTTTGTCAGACTGTATGTTAGATTGCGTTGGTGTCAATGATGTAAATGATTTGACTGTGTCTGTGTTCTTTAATTTGCGCGTCAGCAGTAGATCACTCCCATCGGCGCATTTGTGGAATTGCAATATAAACATTGTGCCACAGTCAATGTCCCTGGACAACAAGTGCTGTAATCCTCTGTTGATGCGACACACTAAGCTGTCTTGGGGCTGCACAACACAGAAATGCTTCTAATTTGTTTAAACTCCCTCAATGAAATCTACTTTCTGTAGGTTAATCAGGAGCAAACTGAGTGAAATTGTGTAATTATGTGAGACAATGTTCAATTTCACTATTCAGCACTGGTAAGAGTGGTTTGAGCATCACCCACATTTCAGGATGGTGTTCCTTCCAGCATATGATTCTCTTAGAGATCCAAAGTATATGATCACAACCCTTAAAAACAAGGAAATCTTCTTCAAGTGATGGAGGAGGCCTGTGGAGAAGTTGAGGCACAAGGATGGATCCAGATTTACAGCTTTTTTTTCCCACAATGCATGACTTGTGAAAATATATGCTGAGATTTTGATTAAATTATTTGGCCAGATGTAAATGAGGCAAGTTCTATAAAGTTTATTAATTCAATAATTGCAGTACATTTATTTATTTATTTACTTATTTACTAATTAAAAAAAATAGGCAAAAACTCATCATTATATAACTAAACTTGTTCAAGAAGCTTCACGATTAAAGAATGTGAAAAACATGTATTTCCATTCATGTATCTGTGTATCTACAACTGAATTTGTTGTCAAATCAACAGAGAACACACTTTTAGTTTTGCTGTTAGTATTTATTTTTGATAAATGCATTAACAGAGGAAAATGCAGTGATTCATTATGCAATGAATACTGAACTGTTTTGACAACATAACATTTGCTTTGTTAATTGTTTTGAAAGCAACTACATTCATTTGGAGAGAAAAACTGTAACGCTCCAATCTGTTGATTACATTTTTTCATGGAAAAGGCTGGAAAATTAATATGCTTTTAAAAACAAAAATGCATTATAAAGAATTACAATTAGTTCTCTAGTGTTTATTACTGAATGATGAATTGGGCAGGGGATAAAAACAATTCAGAGATTTTTTACTTTACTTTCCATTTAATATGAGTTTTTTTCTTTTGCAGGCAATGCTTGATGTTTATTTGTTTAATTTAAAAATATTCCAGTTGAACAATTAGGTTATTCTTGAGTTATATGTCATGTGTAAAGAAAACTGACATGTACATATCTTAATGTTTAAATGATTATATGTTTGAATTTTGTTAAATATTCTGTAATTTTACCACCTGCTATTGTTGTTGTTGTTGTTGTTATTGAACATTTTTTATACATTTTGTAATTTACATGCATTGTATTCATTTTTTTTTTTTTTTTTCCAAATAAAAGCTAAACACATCAGGGGATGTGTGTGCTAGAGAGCTTAGACTCTGGATAAATGTGGCTCAAGGGTATCCCTGTGCACCTCTGCAAATTAATCATTCTGACACATTCACGACCCTTCTAATAAGACAGGGGCCACAGAGCTCCCCACCCCACCATCCCAGCCTATGCCGCCTCGCTTCTTCTTTGTTTGGCTCCCTTATCCCAGGAGATCGGAGAGCAGAAGTGGGGGAGGACATGGGACAGAGGAATGGTGTGTGTTGGGAAAATGGGGGGTACAGACCGCAAGTGACACCCTCATTCAGAATGCTCCTGGGGGACAGAGCCAGGCACAAGACTCCTATCACAGTTTTAGCAGCGCAGCCCCCCACGCTCAACAAAAGCATGTCCTACATGCTCCCCATAATAATGGGGTATTTAGCTTGTGTACTAAAAGTGTAAAAGTGCCCATTGTATACATTAAACAAGAACAATAATAAAACATATACAAAAGTGTAGATATGAGCTTGCTTATGAACATTCTCATGTAAACTCAGCATGAATTTAGGGACACATTAGAGTCACCAGAATCCAAAAATAGTGATTAAGGTAATTAAGAGCACAGTCTTATACATGGATCTAGAAACTATACCATATTTAAAAACTGCACACACACACACACAAAACTCTGGAGAAAAACTGGCTTATTACAGGACCACAACAAATCCACAACATCGGTATAAACGGACAATATCTTGACAGATGGCTGATCCATAGGCTCCAAAACTCTATAAAAATCTTGCAGATTTGTCACAGTAAAAATGGTGAGAGCACTGAGTGGACTATAGTTTCCCATAACTATAAACCTAATGTTTTAAATATTCACCATTACATACAACAGTAGGCCCTTTAATTTTGTACAGTACGTTTTGTACATGTCTATTGCTTAAAGGCAGCTTTAAATTAAAATCTTGTACTTGTATACAACAGCTACGTTTTATTTTAGTTTCAGATGCAACTGATTTATGTTAATGAATTATTTGACTGATTTATTAAACTGAGCCATCTGAGCAATATGGTGTCATACTATAACCTAGATGTATTTAGTGTTGACCAAAAAAAAAACACTAAAATGTGCCCACAAAATTATTATTATTATTATTATGCAACTTTATGAATAAAAACACATATGATCTATTAAATCCTGTCAATTTTGTCTACTCACAAATGTAGATATAGTTTGTTTGACATTTACTTTTTTGACAGAACATTAATATTTTTTATGCATAACTCTAAATACGCTAAAAATGAATTAACTGATAAGTCTAAAGCTGTCACATTTGTATGTGTGCCTCCATTTCAGTTTCCATCTCAAAAAAGAACATCTGAGCCGTAACCTTTTTGGTTCCCCTTTGGCTCACAGATCATTGTTGTGGCCTAATTTTAAATGGCAATCTGTCCAAATAAATAATTCATGAAATGAATTAATTTATATTCATGTTTGCTGACATTATTTTTCTTTTTGGCACCGAAAATGAGATGACTGACAATGAAAAAGGGGGCATCTTCTGACCTCTGTGCTCCTTGTATTCTCTCTGTATATCCCATATGTGATGGTGCATATTTTGCTGATATTTATCAACAAATATGCTCAGCATTGTTAAATTACGTCAGCCAAAAAATGCTTTTTATACTACTACTACTAATAGTAATAATAGCTGCTAATTACATTTCTCTGCCAGCTGTTCAAGTGGTTCTTCGTGAACAGAACAATGGTATGAGAAATTCTTAAATTTGTTTTTCACACTTAAAATAGTTTTCCACAGCTCACTGTAAATCCAGGGTTTACTTTACACATCCGGTTTAACGTTGCCCTTAACTCTACCCCTAAACCTAAACATAACCATTTCATATAAAAAGAATAGAGGAACCCTAACAGAGAGACAAGTTAAATCACAATCATTTTTTTATTACAAAATGTCAAAAGCGGTACCAAAAGTAGTTCAAATAATGATGTGTTGCAGTTGCAGTCGCAGTCCTCTCTGTCGAAATAAAATATATTTGAATGCAGTACAGAGCAGAATTTCAGTTATTAAAGGCTGAAAATCTTATTCTGATCCACTCTGTGAAGGCAGAGATTTCTCATTCAAACGCACATCACCCAAAACACGGCACATCGAAATCTGCGACAAAGCAGGTGAGTGCCAATGAGCTTCTTATATTGCTGCTTTACGTGTTGTAAAGCTTCCTGGGGCAGCAATTTTTAATTTAATTTGTAACTAGAGCGGGATTTGACATTTGTGGTCATTGCTGAGAATGGAGATGAAGATAAAGTCTTGAATTTGGGTCTGTTCCTCGCAAACATACAGATTCTAAAGAAGATTACAGCGCAGAAATAAAATGTATTACTTTTGTCAATTATAGCTTTGTCTTTTTGCCGTATTTTATGGTCCTATTGTCAGCCACAGCATTGAACTATGCTGATAAACAATGATTACAGTTTTTCTCAATTGCTAACACACTATAACTGATTCATTTGGCACAATATCCCCGACCATTTTCTCAAAACAAAGACACATTTCTCAAAACTATAAATATGTTTAACTTGTTTTCAGACACATTCACAAAAATCCACTTACTTTATAGTGGTTTAACATGTTCTTATTCAGAAAATAAAAACATAGTATAATTAACTCAAATGTTTCAATGTAAACTCAAATAGCACACAATTCTCCATCAGCAAACATTCAGTGGCAAAAATTATGACACATCAATCAAAATCTTGGGACAATATAAACAGAAGCACAAGTGATTGTGTTTTAGAAATTGCATCCTATTATCATCAACAATGACAGGGTTTTATAATATACAGTAAAATTACAGTATACAATAACAGTACTTTCACTATTCTGTCTCTAGCAAACTGTAGCACCCTCAAATTTATGATTGTCAAAGAAAGCCTTTTGTCAAAGACCAAGAAACTGCTACAGTACATATTGCAATGAAATCTGTCCAAATGTGTATGTATTACTGTAATTGACAGTATACAAAAGATAAAAAAGTTCATATTTAGTTCTTTGGGGGTTTTTTTTCCTTTTTTTCTTTTGACAGAAGTGAATAATAATATTTGTTTTTGATGTGGAAGTTTGAGGTTTGTTCAAGTTGGTGTGTAGTTACGTGAAACTACTTTGTTTTTAGTTGTGAGAAAATGGTGAATTGTTTCATGAATTTTGTGTTAGCAATTGAGAAAAACTGTAAACGATTACAGAAATGCTATTCATTTTAAGTGTTTAAAGTATGGTCTTGAGGAACATTATGTAATCTTTTAAAACGAGTTTGCAGAAAAACAGAACAGAGCAAAATGTTATAATTTCATATAAAGTAGATTATATTAGAGTAAACTGTGTTTAAAAAATGCAATTGAAAACATAATGTAAGTGACATGACAGTTGAAGTAAATAGAATCAAAGTATTAATGCCATGATTTTAATATTAATTTTAATATTAATAATTAATATTAATATTGATTTTAAAACAGGATTTGTACATATTTGGGCGTCTAAAAGTTGTTCATAGGTATACAATTTACACTTCAGTGCTGTCAATATTGTACGCTTCAGTGTGTGAGAAAATGTAAGTAAATGTATGTGTGGTAGAACCACACCTGATGTAAAAATACTCAAAAAATGAATGAGATCAGGCATTTGCATATTGTCTATGCATGTGATCACTGACTGGATGAACAAAGCACACAGCCTGTTTATAGGTATTAGCCTTGTCTTCAAGTCAATTAATGCATGTTCATCAATGTTTGATATAGTAACCTTTCACTCAAATGTATGATATTGTATTTTTCACTCAAATGCTGAAATGAAATACAGCATATGAAAGTTACTGTGACTGTACATAGTGGATTATTATTAAATGGTTTAAGTGTTGTTCAGTCTATGATTCGTTCATTGCTAACAACTGGTCATTTCGTTCTAATACCACATTGTTTCACACACATAAACCTCTGGCACCACAGTAGAGTGCAACAGTGACCAGCTACAACAGTAGTTTTCCTACTAATTTTTCCCATTAGGATTTTTAAAAAGTCTTCGTTCAAGTGTTATAAGCCACGAACCAAACCATCCAGGGCTGCATTTCCCAAAAGCATCATAAGCCTAGGTTGATTGTAGAACCACTGCAACCAATGTAGCTATGATCATCTTAGGCTTACGATGCTTTTGGGAAACTGGAAGGAAGGAAATGAATCACAAAATTATAAACTTTTAATTTCAAAATTAAATCAAATTTAAACTGCAGTGAGAGAAAGAATTACAATCCCATGAACCATTGTAAATGACATGATCAAATTAAAAACAATAGAAAAATAATAAACTATTAGTTGATATTAATTATAGAACAATATTAAGAAAAAATTATTTTACTGTCAGTCCAAAATATTTTGCATACAAATATTTATGTAGATTAAGAGCTTAGGTAAACTGACTTAACCTCATTTACAGCATTAAATGGGAGTGGGGGAGTCAAACATTGCTTTAATGCAGCAATATGAGTTCTTAATATCTTTCTGCTGGGCTTTGTGTGTTTGATTACTTTCCAGTTTTGTAAAACTTTGTATTAACGGCATAACCCCTCAATGTTACTAATCAACAATGCCAACATGTTCCGTCTAACAGTTTCCCTCCATTGCCAATCATCTGTCTACCTTGATTAATTATCCACTGTATTACTGAGAGGTAAGAAATATGGATTCTTTACCACAGCCTCATAACCATGATCTTGATCCAAGATCTTGTTTTTTTTGTTGTTGTTGTTTTTTAAAGAGGCTGAGTGTTTTATAAAAGTAGACTAATAATAACAGCTTAAATTTTTATTTTTAGTGTTTACTATTTAACTGCATTTTTAAACACATTCCTGGAAGGTCTGGTTACTATGTTTGCTGGTTGCAAATTACCAGACAATACCCAAAATGTCCCTCTTTTCAATAATACCAAGGCAAGAGAAATGTATAGTGAAATATACAGCAAAACCATTTCTCAAAATGGCAATGTAATAGTACCTCAATTTCATCACCATCAAATGATTTACCATGTTCGGGTGTATTATGTTGTGTGTGCAACCTTTAAATCTTGTCTTTTAATGTAGTTTTACTGCGGGGAAAGATACAGCATGAGCTTGATATACTGAGATTACTCACTAAGGCATTACATTTCTGACTCTAAGGAGAGCTTTACAACATAGTTCTTAAATATTTTAATTTTGCTACATCATACTACACAAGTTTTGATTTGTCAATAATATAAGTATAATATTTTTTACTTTAAGGAGCTGTTTTTATTATGTCCAATATACAGTTTTATTTGTCGCATGTGATGACTTCAGTACCTGCTTGTCTGGGTCTGGAATTGCTCCAGTAGGGGAGTAGAAGCATTGAACCGTGGGAAGAGGAAAGAGAATGAATGAAAGAAAGAGAGGCATTCTTGAGAGAGCAGTGAAATTGTACCCAGGGTATAATGGACTTCAGTTCCATTGAATGTTTATTAGCCCCCCAAAAATGGACTACATGTAGTGTTATTTCTACAGCACTTTAACTTCATTTTTTATTTCTTGTTTACAAAACAGGAAAGGAAAAGTTTTCAACATGAGCTTTAATTCCTTTATTCTATCCCACTTTCATCCTCTCAGATGAACAGGAAAGAATGAAGGTAGTGTCAGACACAGGTGTTCACACGGTTAATTAATACTAAAAAACTTCCCACACACTTCCCATTGATCAGAGGATGGTTGGACAACCGTCTTGTCTTTTCAGCATTCTCTCTCCTAATGTTTATGGTTCCTGCACCTTCAGGAAATTACCCTTTTATAGGGTCAACACAATAAAAGACCTTTGGGTTTTTTTTCTAGTTGGGAGTGGTTAGTGGGTTAGTGTTTGTGAATGTGTGTGTGTATAAGTCTGTATGTGACTTTGTGTGTGAGAGAGAAAGAGACATTTTAGGTGGGGGAGGCAGCGTTTGGTAATGTTGTTTAATCTCCTACCCATTTGACATTTTAGGTGGGGGTAGTAGTGTTTAATCTACTAGTTCTCTTTTGCAGTCAAAGAAAAAGACCTGAAGAGGTTAATTGGCTCCTCATCCAATATATCACATTGCTGTGAACTCTCTGACCCTTTTTGTCAATAGGAGGCCTTTTCCTCTCTGACTTGATGAATGTGTTTCTTTGGGAGTGTACAACAGAGCAAAATTTTGGGGGAACAAAGAGAGAAGTTATGGCAATTTAATTTTTATTTCTCTAGTAATTCATCCTTTTATAACATCCAGGCCATTGCAGAGCATAGTGACCACTGTTTGGTAATGTATTCTAGCACATTCCAATAAATTAAACAAGACAGTGAAATCAATGTCGAAGGGAGGTTGGTGGGTGATTGTGTGGGAGGGGGATTGAGGGTGTAAGCCGACAAATTACTGACAAAAAAACAAAAACCTCTGACTGTTATGAAAGCACACAGACAAGGGAGGAAGGTCTGGTCTACATAGACAGGTGACAAATGCTTGTACACAGTTAAATTTAGAACAGAGACAGAGTAAAACCTACCTGTGCAACATCTAAACACAATTTCCACCATATCTGATATATCTGACCCCCAAAATACAAGCTGGTAACAGTGGGAAAATCTTATTTTTAATACATTGCACTTTACATTGAACTTAAAAGAGCAGCAATGTTTTGAGTATTGTGAACTGAATATTGTAAATTTGAACTTCATATGGTCTGTTTTATTAACCACCTATTTTTTGGTGGTTTGAGAGCATGTGTTTTAAACAAAGTGGATGGGAGACGATCAAGAATACAATGATGGTAAAAGGAAGCAAAAGAAATAAGGATTGCCGAAAAATTTTGAAAAAAAGGAGAAGTAAAGATAAAACTGAAAAACACTGCAAAGAAGCAAAATTTTAATATCAAAACTGAAGATTAAAGTAATGGTTTAACTTGTATGATATTTAATTTAATCTTTAACAAATACAAAGTGAAAACAAATATTTTGGTATTTTCTATTCATACCCTACACATCCAATCATTTTGAGTAATTAAAATGATTAAAGCATGTTTTAGTAACTTCTCATTTTCTCAATTTTTTTTTAAAGGTGATATAATTCTAAATAAAACTATTATGATTGGAAATGTATAAACTTTGTAAAAGAAGTTGAAAGTTAAAAAGAATTTTAAATATTTTAAAACTCTAATAGTTTTAGAGATTGAGATTACCTTGAATTCATCAGTAGACATTATTCTAACACATGGATACTGTTAAAGATTGCACTACAATATCCAATATAACTTTTAGACTAAGAACCAATAAGAACCTACTGGATAAAGTAAAAAATTTTGAAACAGGATGCAAAACAAAAAGAACAGAAAGATGACTGCAACTACAAGACTTATATAAAACTGATATAAGACCTTAAAATTTATGGTAATATTTCAAAAAGTAAGCACTTGATGTATGCGCAAATGCACTCGTTGAACCATCCTGGTATAAGGGACTAATAAGTCAATTTTTCATGCTGCACCGCTACAACAATAATCCGGGACAACAAAAAGCTATTTATAAAAGGCATCCATGAGCTTTGCTGCCGTTAAATGATCATTTATGTGATTCGTCCCCTGAATGTCAAGCGTGTTCATTGTGCCAGCGGGAACGTGGGCTGTGTGACAATCAACGCAGAGGTTAGTTAGGGGAACACAAACCTATCTTTGTTCACTCTGGTCAGAAAAAAAAAACGGATTATTTGCTCGGCTTTTCATCTGCCTTGTGCGGAATACATTATGTGTGTAAATGTTGTTGAACCCCGGCTATTCTCAGCGGAAAGGTCACACACTCCCCTCGACCCAAACTCCTCCACGGGCTTTGTGTCCCTAGTGAGGTGAAAAAACGGGCTATGCCTATAAACTTCACATTTAAAAGGCAAGTGCAGTCGTAAGGCACTACTGCTTCTTTAGGGGAAACAATAGCATTGTGGGACTTTTTTTCTAGAAGAGTCTAACGGTGAAAACCTGCTTGTGCAAGGCGGTTCTGACACAACTGCTTTTAAAGCGCATCATTTATAATGCAACATTCTAATTTATCATCTGCTGAAATACTGCTTGTTATTTTTTTAACATAGGCTAGTATAATGTGTTCGAAGCCACATGCAGCGCACCTGCCTGTCATGTCTTAAATTACATTGTCATTATTGAATTATTACTGGCCCAAACAAGTGAAGACAGCTTTCAAAATATAAATGATTAGTGGCCATTCATAGATTACGTTTATCATTGTAGGCTATATTTGTAAAAATCGTTGTATAAATAATAAAATACTAAAAATATTTTGACATAGGCTACTTTTGTGCATTAATACTTTTTTATTAACGCATGTCTTTCATGACCACCCTTACGCAACTCTCGCTTACAGTACCACACTTAAACAAAAGGTATTTTGACACTACTTTTAAATGCGAAAATGCGTTGGAATGAAGCAAATAACACTGAGGGTGAGGGGGATTTCGACAATACGATCATTAGCTTAAGCGGTATAACTTATTAAACATCTGAACAAAATAGAAAAGTTTTGTAACTCACGTTCTGAAGCCATGGTGATGACAGACTCGGTGGTGGCGTGATACTCATCGGCGTCCATGAAATCCTCTAAGGAGGATGCGTCCCCCTGGAAGTCATGATGGTCCAGGAGCTGTTGCAGCGGAGGTGCTTTGGGCAGAAGCTGATTAACCACCTCTCTGCTGATGTTGGGCGCATGTTTTAAGCGCAGTTTGCTAAGGATTTGTGATTTGATTGTTTCCAGCCGTAAGACTTTACTCTGTTCTCTCCAAACGCACGCGGAACACTCAGGAGAGTCCACATCCTCCACACCAAAAAGAGAGACTCCAGCATCTGAGGACATCTCGCTCGCTGGGGCCAGAAAGAGGTCCGGCTCATCGCTCCCGGACAGTCCCAAAGAAATAAGAATCGTTAAGCACAATAAAAAGTTATACTTTTTCATGATGTTAAGTGGTCGGAACCAAGTGTTTTCCTCTTGGCTTTGCAAGATACTGTTCTTATCTTGAGAAATTTTATTCGAGCAACGAATTAGCTATCTAAAAAGGAATAAAGACGTTTTTCAGCAGAAGATGAATTCCATTTTATACGGACAAAGCGGCTATAATCGGACTTAATATAAACGTTCCTTAATGCATTTCAATTTGTGTTTTCAAATCCTTTTATCAGCTACCTGCTTCACTGTTGATACTTGAGCATGTCTTTTTCAACTGTAAAGCCCCCTTTATATACCACTGCTGCCTAGTGGCGTAATCCATCTCTATTGGCTAACGTTTCAACAAAAGGCTCACAGGTTTGTCACTAAATCGAGAGAGAGAGAGAGAGAGAGAGAGAGAGAGAGAGAGAGAGAGAGAGAGAGAGAGAGAGAGAGAGAGAGAGAGAGAGAGAGAGTTACTTATGCTTATATTTTGACACCCTACTTACGCAGCTTGAGTTAGGAGTTAGAGAAGCTTTATAAATGAACATAGTTTTTCATTGCAGATAGTAGCTTATACTTTAATTTAATCAATGTATTCCCTTGTGTAAAGAGCACTATTTGAAGTAGGGATGAGTTCAAAAATATTTTTCATACATAGGCCCTACTTGTTTATAAATGTACAAAACTCATATATGTATAGTTCCTATCGAATCTTTCACCCTGCAAGACAAAAGCCCCGCCCAACGTATTTCAAAATATAAGTCAGTTTATAGAGGAATTAGCTAAATTAATAACTATTATTTTATTTTATTTTTTTACAAAGGAATAAATCAGTACTCAATTTACTTAAGTTGGACAATGACACCATTGCTTCTAGAGCTGCTGTGCAGCCAAACTTATTTTGCCAGTTATCACTGTACAGCTGCAATGAGACATCGTAAAAAGCGCTATATAAATAAAGGTAACGACTTAAACTTTTATATAAACCTAATATGGGATTTGTGCGATCCCCACCAAACTTAGTCAACATACTGCCAAGGCACTGAGAATTCTAATGACATATCTTGAACAGTTTGGCTGTGGAAAGGCAATAACTTAAAAAAAGAACAAAAAAAAAAGAAGCAGAAACAGGAAGTCTGTTATTTATTTTTTTAATTGCTTGCAAGTATATACAAAATACCAATTAAACAAATGTACTCTTTAATACAATTACAAAAAGTCCAAATAGCAGCATAACAAAAATATATATAAAGTAAATAAACAAACACTACAACCATAACAAAAGCAAACACACAAACAAAACATAAATAAGAAATACAATGGGCTTATTCGTCAAAAAATACCTTCAAAAGATTACATAATTTAAGTGCTTTTCTGTGACGCATGAGTTTTAAGGATTTAAAGAAGATCACTAAATCTTTCTGGAAGAGTACAAAAGCGGGGGGATTATTAAAGAATCTGCATTTATGAATGAAGTAACTGGCCAAAATCACAAAATTATTAACCATGTATTCAACATCACTATTTCAAAGAAAAGACAAATATTTTACAGTTTTAAAATCAAAGTCAGGTATTACATACTTCAAATTTAACCAAACATAGAGGTCATCCCAAAATTTTTAGAGAATTTGCATAAATAAAACAAATATTCCAATGACTCTATGTCTGCTTCACAAAAGGTGCACTCTCTACAATCCAAATTAAATCTGTGTCTGAGGAACTCATTGCAGGGGTAAATATCATTAATAATTTTAAAATGAACTTCTTTTACCTTTGGTAGAAGTGGAAAAGAAAGAAATCTTGCTCTAATTCGAATCACTTTGTCTTCAGGAAAAGCAAAAACAAGAGGTCTCTTCTTTACCTTAGAAGGAAAAATCTGTGTACTTACTAATGTTCTTAAAACCTTATTTTCACAGCTCCGCTCTGTGAAAATAATACCAGAGATGATTAGATTACCTAATCTTGGTATCACAGGTAAATAACACAATGCACCTTTAATAAGATGAACCAAACCAGCAGGAACAGCTTTCACCAAAGACATATACAATTCCTGAGAACAAGTTACATTATATTTTTCACAAAAAAAAACATCATAACTAAGGAAGTTTCCATTTCCATCCATAATTTGTACAATGGACCAGACACCTTTGTCCATTCAGTCCTGAAAAAACACAAATTTCCTCTTAATAAGGATGCATCTATTATTCCACAAAGAACAGCTATGTGGCAAAAAATTGTGTTTGTATATTAATTTCCTATATAATAATCCCTGGCAATGAAAAGACGATAACTTACACTTTAATTTTGATGGCTCAAAATAACACTTTAAAAGGAAATCAATGCCTCCAAAAGGCTCAAAAATTTTAGAAGAGAAGCTGAACCAAAAAGAATGTTCATTTCTAAGGAAATCTTGAAGCCACCTCAACTTAAGGGTAGCATTCATAACATTGAAATCAATTATGTTCAAACCTCCCTCACTGATCGACTTCACTGCATCTGACTTTCTTATATAATGGTGCTTGTTTTTCCAAATAAATTTATACTGAATTTGATTAATGTCCCTTTCCATCTATCAGATATGCTCAAAGAAAATGCTGGGTAAATCAACCTGGAAAGTGATTCTGACTTCTGTAAAATAATTCTGCCAAATATAGATATATCCCTTTGTAACAACATATTTAGAATGTTTTGGCTTTTTCATATTATCAAGCAAATAATTTTTTCTCTAATTTTATGGTCTTTAGTAATAACAATTCCTACGTATCTTACCTCATTTTTTAATTGAATATTGAACAATTTAGCTTTTGTGTGACCATGAACTGCCATCAACTCACACTTTTTTAAAATTTAGTTGCAGACCAGAAGCTTTTGAAAAATGAGACACCAGATTAATGGCAACTGGAATCTGCTCTGCATCACTAAGAAACAGGGTGGTATCATCTGCTAGCTGACTTATGATTAGTTGATTTCCTAAAACATTCAAAGCCCGATGTCTTTACTATTTTTCACATAAATTGCTAAGAGTTCAGCTATTAAAATAAATAAATAATGACTGATTGGATCCCCTTGTCTAATACCTCTGTTAATTTTAAACCTCTAGAAGTCCCAAATGGTAATGATACTGAGCTATTTATGTCTTAGTACAATATTTCTATTAATTTAATAAATGTATGACCAAAAAACTGCAATGCATTTAAAATGAATCTATGTTCTACAGTATCAAATGCCTTATAGAAATCAAGAAACAAAAAGGATCCATCATCCTTAATTAAATGTCCATAGTCAATTAAGAGACAAGTCTAATATTGTTGTGTATTAACCTTCCTTTAATAAAACCAGATTGGGTTTGTCAGGTTTTGTGGTGGTGTAAGGAAGGAGCGAGGGCTCTATCGCAAGAGAAAAGGGTTTCTTTATTTACATAAAAAATAAAACAAACAAATAAAAACTACCCTCAGGGGGGAAAACTGACTTGAGTTGACTTGACTTCATTTGACTTGACTTGACTTGAAATTACAAGAAATATACGAAACGATCCAGCACAGGACTGAAAACACAAGGAGAATAAAAAGGGTAGCAAACAAGGCAGGTAATGAGGGAGGACAGGTGGGGCAAATAAACCAATAATCAAGAAACCAGATGGGTGGGGTCAAGACAATGGACAAGAGAGCACATGGCACAAGGAAACATGACAAGCCATGTGCTCACACCAAACATGACAAAAACACGAGCACATGGCTAATGAAAACAATCACAAGCCGCGTGCTCACAAAACGAGACACAAACGCGCAGCCAGCGAGCACACTCACAGACTGCGCGTTCACACAAAACACGACATGAAAGCACGCGGCAGATATAAATAAACCGCGTGAAACACAGGACCTCCTGGAGCTCCGCCTCTTGGCCCACCGCCCATACCCCTCACAACCTGCCAGGTCCCCAGTCCTCCGATGACCCCATCTGGGAGACGGAAGAGGAAGGCTCCTTCTGGGCCAGTGGCCCCATGTACTGTGGTCCCAGAGCCCGCTGTAGGCCCGGAGGCCGTCCCAGAGCCCGCTGTAGGCCCGGAGGCCGTCCCAGAGCCCGCTGTAGGCCCGGAGGCCGCCACCGAGCAGCCCGCTCTTCCTGATGCGGCCACTGAGCAGCCCGCTTTCCCTGATATGGCCATGGAGGCCATTGAAGCCACGCTCGTCTGCTGTGGCTTCGCCCTGCTGTGTGTCTGGGCCACCGAGCAGCCCGCTCTCCCTGTTGCGGCCACAGGGGTCGCCGCCGAGCAGTCTCCACACCAGCGTGAGCCTGCCTGGTCGGTCCCTCCGGCCCCTCCCTGGCTATCGGCTGGGGGTCCTGTCTGGCCGGAGCCTCCCTGGTCGGTCCCTCCAGTCCCGCCCTGGCGTTCCGCTGGGGGTCCTGTCTGGCCGGAGCCTCCCTGGTCGGTCCCTTCGGTCCCGCCCTGGCGTTCCGCTGGGGATCCTGATTGGTTAGAGCCTCCCTGGCTCAACCCGCCCGTACCTCCCTGGTTCCCCTCGGTGACTGGGTGAAAGTTCGTGTTGGCTCTGACTTGGCTTCCCTCCCTCCCTCCCCTCTTTGTCTTGGTGTATTTGTTTTTTTTGGTCTTGTCATGATGTGTTGGTCTTGTTGTGTATGTTGGTGTTTTGTTTCTGTCTTGTGTTCCCCATTGGGGACGCCAGGTGGCGTCCCTTTGGGGGGGGGTAGTGTCAGGGTTCTGTCACTTCGGTCTAGTTTATGTTATTGGTTTTGTGACAGAGCTCTGACACTCCCTTCATGTCCAGTCTTTGTGTGAGCGTACGGTCTCGCGTTCTCAAGCCGTGCGCTCTCTTGTCTGTGTCTAGTTTCATGTTGGGGCGCATGGTGTTCGGATCCCGGCATTCATGTCTGGTTCCGTTTTAGGTCGGGATTCGGACACTCGCGCTCCCTGTCTTTTGTGTGAGCGTACGGTCTTGCGTTCTCGAGCCGTGCGCTCTCTTGTCTGTGTGTCTCGTTTCATGTTGGGGCGCGTGGTGTTCGGATCCTGGCATTCATGTCTGATTCGGTTTCAGGTTTGGGATTCGGACACTCGCGCTTCCTGTCTTTTTTGTGAGCGCACGGTTGTGTTTCTCACATCGTGCGTTCTCGTGTTCCGTAAGTCTTGTCTTGTTGTGTCCTGTGTTGCACGCGGTTATTTACATCTGCCGCGTGCTTTCATGTCGTGTTTTGTGTGAACGCGCGGTCTGTGAGTGCGCTCGCTGGCTGCGCGTTCTTGTTACGTTCGTGTCTCGTTTTGTGAGCACATGGCTTGTGATTGTTTTCATTAGCCATGTGCTCGTGTTTTCGTCATGTTTGGTGTGAGCACATGGCTTGTCATGTTTCCTTGTGCCATGTGCTCTCTTGTCGTTTGTCTTGACCCCACCCATCTTGTTTCCTGATTATTGGTTAATTTGCCCCACCTGTCTTCCCTCGTTACCTGCCTTGTTTGTCACCCTTCTTATTCTCCCTGTGTTGTCAGTCCTGGGCTGGATCGTCTTCGTATACTTCGTACACTTGGTTTATACGTTTCGTGTCAAGTCAAGTCAAGTCAAGTCAAGTCAAGTCAAGTCAAGTCAAGTCAAGTCAAGTCAAGTCAAGTCAAGTCAAGTCAAGTCAAGTCTGTTTTTCCCCCTTGTGGGTTTGTTTGTTTGTTTGTTTGTTTGTTTGTTTGTTTTATTTTTTTACTTTGAATAAAAACCCATTCTCTAGCGATTGAGTCCTCGCTTCCTCCCTACACCCCCGCAAACCTGACAACATGGGTCATTCAAAAGTTCATATTTTACCGAATGGACTCATAGAAAGTTAAAAATCGATGACTCTTGGGCCCAATATTAGTCCATTTTGTCAAATATGGACATGTGAATGACTGATATAACATCAAAAAGAGTCAATAAGTAGGTATAAAAATTTTAAAAATCCATAACTGAAACATGTTCAATGGGTCAAACATTGGCTACTTTATTATTAATTTATCACCAGAAGGAGTCAATTGGGAAAAAGTAGAAAGCTCAAAATCGATGACTCTTGGGCCCGATATTTGTCCATTTGGTCAAATATGGACTTCAGAATTACTGGCATTACATCACAAAGAGTCAATGAGTAGGTATAGAAATTGCAAGATCAAGAACTGAAATATGTTATGAAGGTCAAAAATTGGCTGAACTATCACCAGAAGGAGTCAACGGGTAGCAATAGAAAGTTCAAGATCAAGGACTGAAATATATTCAGTAGGTCAAATATTGGCTGAACTTTCAACACAAGGAGTCAATGGGTAGAACTTAAAAGTTCAAAATTGATGGCTCCTGGATGAGATATAAGTCTATTTGGTCAAAAATGGACCGATGTAAATGACTGATGTAAAATCAGAAGTAGTCAATGAGTATGTATTAAAAGTTCAAGATCAAGGAGTGAAACATGTTCTGTAAGTCAAATTTGCCTACTGATTGGCTGATCCATCACCGGAATGAGTCTAATGGGCAGAAATAGAAAGTTCAAAATCGACGAATCTTGGGGCGGATATGAGTCCATTTGGTCAAATATTGACTTCTGAATGGTCGATGTAACATCAGAAGGAGTCAATGAGTATATATACAAAGTTCAAGATCAAGGACTGAAACATGTTCAATGGGTCAAATATTGGCTACTCTAAAGCTAATTTATCACCAGAAGGAGTCAATGGGTAGAACTAAAAAGTTAAAAATCGACGACTCTTGTGCCTGATATTAGTCCATTTGGTCAAATATGCATTTCTAAATGACCGGTGAAACATCAGAAAGAGTCAATGAGTAGGTATAGAATTTTCAAGGGTCAATTGGCCCGATATTAGTCCATTTGGTCAAATATGGATTTTTGAAACACTGACATAACATCAGAAAAAGTCAATGAGTAGGTATAGAAAGTTCAAGATCAAGGACTGAAATATATCCAGTAGGTGAAATATTGGCTGAACTATCACAAGAAGGAGTCAATGGGTAAAACTAAAAAGTTCAAAATTGATGTCTCTTGGGCCATTTATTAGTATTTTAGATCAAATATGGACTCTGAATGGCTGATATATCAACAGATTGAGTCAATAAGTATACATAGAAATTTCAAGATCCATGAGTAAAACATGTTTAATGGGTCAAATATTGGCTACTCTATGGCTAAATTATCACCAGAATGAGTCAATTTGGTAGAAATAGAAACTTCAAATTCGACGACTCTTTGGCCCGTTATTAGTCCATTTTGTCAAATATTGACTTGTGAATGACTAATATAATATCAGAAAGAGTCAATGAGTAGGTATAGAAATTTCAAGATCCATGACTGAAACATGTCTAGTGAGTAAAATATTTGCTAAAATATTTGAAGGAGTAAATGGTTAGAAATAAAAACTTCAAAATGGATGAATCTTCGGCTACATAGTAGTATTTTATGCCAAACAAAGACTTCTGAATGGCAGTTGTACCAACAGGAGTCAATGAGTAGGTATAGAAATTTCAAGATCCAAGAATGAAACATGTTCAATGGGTCAAATATTGGCTACTCTAGGTCTAATTTATCACCAAAAGGAGTCAAATGGGTAGAACTAAAAAGTTCAAAATTGATGACTCTTGGGCCTGATATTAGTCCATGTGGTCAAATATGGATTTCTGAATGACTGATGTAACAACATAAAGAGTCAATGAGTAGGTATAGAAATTTCAAGATTCATGACTGAAATATGTCCAATGGGTAAAAACATTTGCTACTCTATAGCTAATGAATCACAAGAAGGAGTCAATTGGGTAGAAACAGAAAGTTCAAGATCAAGGACTGATATATGTTCAGTAGGTCAAATTTTTGCTGAACTTATCACCAGAAGGAGTCAATGGTTAGAACTAAAAAGTTCAAAATCGTTGACTCTTGTGCCATATTTTAGTATATTTGGTCAAATATGGACTCTGAATGGCTGCTGTAACAACAGAAGGAGCCAATGAGTGTGTATACAAATTTCAAGATTGATGACTGAAATATGTCTAATTGGTAAAAAATTTGCTACTCTATAGCTAATGAATCACAAGAAGGAGTAAATTGGGTAGGAAAAGAAAGTTCAAAATTGACGATTCTTGGGCCTGATACAAGTCCATTTGGTCAAATATGGACTTCTGATTGGCTGATGTATCATCATTCGGATTCTCTGAGTATGTATAAAAAGTTCAAGATCAAGCACTGAAAAATGTTCAATGGGTCAAATATTGCCTACTCAATGGGTAGAACTAAAAAGTTCAAAATCGATGAATCTTGGGCAATATATTAGTATTTTAGGTCAAATATGGACTGTGAATGGCTGATATAACATTGGAGGGAGTCAATGAGTGTATTTATATATATATATATATATATATATATATATATATATATATATATATATATATATATATATATATATTAGTCCATTTGATCAAATATGGATTTCTGAAATGCTGACGTAACATCAGAAAGAGTCAATGATTAGGTATAGAAATTTCAAGATCCATGACTGAAACATGTTCCATTGGTCAGATATTGGCTACTCTATGGCTAATTTATCACCAGAAGGAGTCTATTGGGTAGATGGAGTCAATGAGTGTGTATAGAAATTTCAAGATTGATGACTGAAACATGTTCAATGGGTCAAATATTGGCTTCTCTAAGGCTAATTTATCACCAGAAGGAGTCAATGGGTAGAACTAAAAAGTTCAAAATCAACAACTCTTGGGCCTGTTGGATCTTGAAATTTTCATACCTACTCATTGACTCCTTCTGTTGGTACAACTGCCATTCAGAAGTCTATGTCTATTTTTTGACATAAAATACTAAAATCTAGCCCAAGATTCATCAATTTTGAAGTTTTTATTTCTAACCATTGACTCCTTCTGGTGATAAATTAGCCATAGAGTAGCCATTATTTTACCCATTGAACATGTTTCAGTCATCAATCTTGAAATTTCTCTATACAATCATTGAATCCTTCTGATGTTACATCGACCATTCAGAAATCCATATTTGACCAAATGGACTAATATCGGGCCCAAGAGTCGTCGATTTTGAAACTTTTATTTATTCCCAAATGACTCCTTCAGGTTTTAAATTATCCATAGAGTAGCCAATATTTGACCCATTGCACTTGTTTCAGTCGTGGATCTTGAAACTTCTATGCCTGTAAATTGACTCTTTATGATTTTATGTCAGTTATTCAGAAATCCATATTTGACCAAATGTACTAATATCGGGCCCAAGAGTCATCGATTTTGAACTTTCTAATTCTACACAATTGATTCCTTCTGTTGATACATTAGCCATTGTACAGCAAATATTTGACCCACTGCACATGTTTCAGTCCTTGATCTTGAATTTTCTATATATACTCATACTCATCGTATAGAAATTCCATGATTCATGACTGAAACATGTCCAATGGGTAAAATATTTGCAACTCTATAGCTAATGAATCACAAGAAGGACACAATTGGGTAGTGACAGAAAGTTCAAGATCAAGGACTGAAATATGTTCAGTTGATCAAAAATTAGCTGAACTATAACCATAAGGAGTCAATAGGTAGAACTAAAAAGTTCAAAATAGATGACTCTTGGGCCATATATTAATATTTTAGGTCAAATATGGACTCTGAATGGCTGATGTAACAACAGAAAGAGTCAATGAGTGTGTATATAAATTTCAAGATTGATGACAGAAACAGGTTCAATGGATCAAATATTGACTATTCTATGGCTAATTTATCACCAGGAGTCAATAGGGTAGAAATACAAAGTTCAAAAATAAGTACAAAGTTTGGTCAAATATGGACTTTGGAATTACTGGCATGACATCAGAAAGAGTCAATGAGTAGGTATGGAAATTGCAAGATCCATGACTGAAACATGTCCAATGGGTAAAATATTGGCTTCTCTATGGCTAATTGATCACAAGAAGGAGTTTATTAGGCAGAAAGAGAAAGATCAAAATTGATGACTCTTGGGCCCGATATTAGTCCGGTCAAATATGAATTTCTGATTGGCTGATGTATCATCATTCGGATTCTATGAGTATGTATAGAAAGTTCAAGATCAAGCACTGAAAAATGTTCAATGGGTCAAATATTGGCTACTCTATGGCTAATGTATCACCACAAAAAATCAATTGGGTAGAAATAGAAAGTTCAAAATTGATGAGCATGGGCCCGATATTAGTCCATTTGGTCAAATATGGATTTCTGAATGACCGATGTAACATCAGAAAGAGTCAATGAGTAGGTATAGAAATTTCAAGATCCAAGACTGAAACAAGTTCAATGGGTCAAATATTGGCTACTCTAAGACTATTTGATAACCAGAAGGAGTCTATGGGGTAGAAATAGAAAGTTCAAAATTGATGACTCTTGGGCCTGATATAAGTCCATTCGGTCAAATATGGACTTCTGATTGGCTGATGTATCATCATTCGGATTCTATGAGTATGTATAAAAAGTTCAAGATCAAGGACTGAAACATGTTCAATGGGTCAAATATTGGCTACTCTAAGGCTAATTTATCACCAGAAGGAGTCAATGGGTAGAACTAAAAAGTTCAAAGTCGACGACTCTTGGGCCTGTTGGATCTTGAAATTTTCATACCTATTCATTGACTCCTGTTGGTACAACTGCCATTCAGAAGTCTATGTCTATTTTTGACATAAAATACTAAAATCTAGCCCAAGATTCATCAATTTTGAAGTTTTTATTTCTAACCATTAACTCCTTCTGGTGATAAATTAGCCATACAGTAGTCAATTTTTGAGCCATTTATTATTTTTCTGTCCTTGATCTTGAACTTTATGTTCCTACCCAATTGACTCCTTCTGGTGATAAATTAGCCATAGAGTAGCCATTATTTGACCCATTGAACATGTTTCAGTCATCGATCTTTAAATTTCTCTATACACTCATTGAATCCTTCTGATGTTAGAAAGTTCAAAATTGATGAATTATGGGCCCGATATTAATCCATTTGGTCAAATATGGATTTCTGAATGACCGATGTAACATCAGAAAGAGTCAATGAGTAGGTATAGAAATTTCAAGACCCTTGACTGAAACTTGTCCAATGGGTACAATATTGGCTACTCTATGGCTAATGTATCACAAGAAGGAGTCAATTAGGTAGAAACAGAAAGTTCCATATCAAGAACTGAAATATGTTATGAAGGTCAAAAATTGGCTGAACTATCACCAGAAGGAGTCAACGGGTAGCAATAGAAAGTTCAAGAATGGAATGAGTTATTTGTTATATGCTATGCAAAGCAATAAGTTCATATCTTATATTTTGCTCTGTGCAATGCAACAGCACATGTGTTTTCTCTTCATTGCACAACGAAATAAAGTGCATCAATGCAATTTTGCATTATCTCTTCAAAATAGCATATATGTTAACTCCATGTACAGCATAATGAATTAATGCTGATACACTTAGTCGTTTTTCTGAAAAATGGTGCACGCTCAGAAAAACGACTAAGTGTCAAAATTACTCCGTTCTGTGCAATGCAACAGCACATGTGTTTTCTCTTCATTGCACAACGAAATAAAGTCCATCACTGCAATTTTGCATTATGTCTTCAAAATAGCATATATGTTAACTCCATGCACAGCAGAATGACTAATGCTGATACACTTCGTCGTTTTTCTCTGAAAAATGGTGCACGCTCAGAAAAACGACTAAGTGTCAAAATTACTCCGTTTCAACCATGCGGCGTGTTTCTCTGCTCAAGCCGGAGAGAGTGCGAGGTAGGCGGCTTGAAGTTATTAGGATGTTCCCCTCATGTGAATGCGCTCCAAATGAACCATGCACTCAATTGACTGCTTTATGGCAGAAGTAACATCAAATTAAGTCACAGAGGAAAGTTGTAAGTTTTAAATGGAATGAGTTATTTGTTATATGCTATGCAAAGCAACAAGTTCATATCTTATATTTTGCTCTGTGCAATGCAACAGCACATGTGTTTTCTCTTCATTGCACAACGAAGTAAAGTCCATCACTGCAATTTTGCATTATCTCTTCAAAATAGCATATATGTTAACTCCATGCACAGCAGAATGAATAATGCTGATACACTTAGTCGTTTTTCGGAAAAATGGTGCACGCTTAGAAAAACGACTAAGTGTTAAAATTACTCCGTTCTAAGCAATGCAACAGCACATGTGTTTTCTCTTCATTGCACAACGAAATAAAGTGCATCAATGCAATTTTGCATTATCTCTTCAAAATAGCATACATGTTATCTCCATGCACATCAGAATGAATTTATGCTGATACACTTAGTCGTTTTTTGAAAAATGGTGCACGCTCAGAAAAACCCCTAAGTGTCAAAATTACTCCGTTTTAACCATGCGGTGTGTTTTTCTGCTCAAGCCGGAGAGAGTGCGAGGTAGGCGGCATGAAGTTATAAGGATGTTCCCCTCATGTGAATGCGCTCCAAATGAACCATGCACTCAATTGACTGCTTTATGGCAGAAGTAACATCAAATTAAGTCACAGAGGAAAGTTGTAAGTTTTAAATGGAATGAGTTATTTGTTATATGCTATGCAGAGCAACAAGTTCATATCTTATATTTTGCTCAGTGCAATGCAACCGCACATGTGTTTTCTCTTCATTGCACAACGAAATAAAGTGCATCAATGCAATTTTGCATTATCTCTTCAAAATAGCATACATGTTAAATCCAGGCACAGCAGAATGACTAATGCTGATACACTTCGTCGTTTTTCTGAAAAATGGTGCACGCTCAGAAAAACGACTAAGTGTCAAAATTACTCCGTTTCAACCAGGCGGTGTGTTTCTCTGCTCAAGCCGGAGAGAGTGTGAGGTAGGCGGCTTGAAGTTATAAGGATGTTCCCCTAAGGTGAATGCGCTCCTAATGAACCATGCAGTCAATTGACAGCTTTATGGCAGAAGTAACATCAAATTAAGTCACAGAGGAAAGTTGTAAGTTTTTAATGGAATGAGTTATTTGTTATATGCTATGCAAAGCAACAAGTTCATATCTTATATTTTGCTCTGTGCAATGGAACAGCACATGTGTTTTCTCTTCATTGCACAACGAAATAAAGTGCATCAATGCAATTTTGCATTATCTCTTCAAAATAGCATATATGTTAACTCCATGTACAGCAGAATGAATAATGCTGATACACTTAGTCGTTTTTCGGAAAAAGGGTGCACGCTCAGAAAAACGACTAAGTGTCAAAATTACTCCGTTCTGTGCAATGCAACAGCACATGTGTTTTCTCTTCATTGCACAACCAAATAAAGTGCATCAATGCAATTTTGCATTTTCTCTTCAAAATAGCATACATGTTATCTTCATGCAGAGCAGAATGAATTTATGCTGATACACTTAGTCGTTTTTTGAAAAATGGTGCTCGCTCAGAAAAACGACTAAGTGTCAAAATTACTCCGTTTCAACCATGCGGTGTGTTTTTCTGCTCAAGCCGGAGAGAGTGCGAGGTAGGCGGCATGAAGTTATAAGGATGTTCCCCTCATGTGAATGCGCTCCAAATGAACCATGCACTCAATTGACTGCTTTATGGCAGAAGTAACATCAAATTAAGTCACAGAGGAAAGTTGTAAGTTTTAAATGGAATGAGTTATTTGTTATATGCTATGCAAAGCAACAAGTTCATATCTTATATTTTGCTCTGTGCAATGCAACAGCACATGTGTTTTCTCTTCATTGCACAACGAAATAAAGTGCATCAATGCAAGTTTGCATTATCTCTTCAAAATAGCATATATGTTAACTCCATGTACAGCATAATGAATTAATGCTGATACACTTAGTCGTTTTTCTGAAAAATGGTGCACGCTCAGAAAAACGACTAAGTGTAAAAATTACTCCGTTCTGTGCAATGCAACAGCACATGTGTTTTCTCTTCATTGCACAACGAAATAAAGTCCATCACTGCAATTTTGGATTATCTCTTCAAAATAGCATATATGTTAACTCCATGCACAGCAGAATGAATAATGCAGATACACTTAGTCTTTTTCGGAAAAATGGTGCACGCTTAGAAAAACGACTAAGTGGCTAAATTTCTCCGTTCTAAGCAATGCAACTGCACACGTGTTTTCTCTTCATTGCACAACCAAATAAAGTGCATCAATGCAATTTTGCATTTTCTCTTCAAAATAGCATATATGTTAACTCCATGCACAGCAGAATGAATAATGCAGATACACTTAGTCTTTTTCGGAAAAATGGTGCACGCTTAGAAAAACGACTAAGTGGCTAAATTTCTCTGTTCTAAGCAATGCAACTGCACACGTGTTTTCTCTTCATAGCACAACCAAATAAAGTGCATCAATGCAATTTTGCATTTTCTCTTCAAAATAACATACATGTTATCTCCATGCACATCAGAATGAATTTATGCTGATACACTTAGTCGTTTTTTGAAAAATGGTGCACGCTCAGAAAAACGACTAAGTGTCAAAATTACTCCGTTTCAACCATGCGGTGTGTTTTTCTGCTCAAGCCGGAGAGAGTGCGAGGTAGGCGGAATGAAGTTATAAGGATGTTCCCCTCATGTGAATGCGCTCCAAATGAACCATGCACTCAATTGACTGCTTTATGGCAGAAGTAACATCAAATTAAGTCACAGAGGAAAGTTGTAAGTTTTAAATGGAATGAGTTATTTGTTATATGCTATGCAAAGCAACAAGTTCATATCTTATATTTTGCTCAGTGCAATGCAACCGCACATGTGTTTTCTCATCATTGCACAACCAAATAAAGAGCATCAATGCAATTTTGCATTTTCTCTTCAAAATAGCATACATGTTAACTCCATGCACAGCAGAATGACTAATGCTGATACACTTAGTCGTTTTTTGAAAAATGGTGCACGCTCAGAAAAACGACTAAGTGTCAAAATTACTCCGTTTCAACCATGCGGTGTGTTTTTCTGCTCAAGACGGAGAGAGTGCGAGGTAGGCGGCATGAAGTTATAAGGATGTTCCCCTCATGTGAATGCGCTCCAAATGAACCATGCACTCAATTGACTGCTTTATGGCAGAAGTAAAATCAAATTAAGTCACAGAGGAAACTTGTAAGTTTTAAATGGAATGAGTTATTTGTTATATGCTATGCAAAGCAACAAGTTCATATCTTATATTTTGCTCTGTGCAATGCAACAGCACATGTGTTTTCTCTTCATTGCACAACGAAATAAAGTGCATCAATGCAAGTTTGCATTATCTCTTCAAAATAGCATATATGTTAACTCCATGTACAGCATAATGAATTAATGCTGATAGACTTAGTCGTTTTTCTGAAAAATGGTGCACGCTCAGAAAAACGACTAAGTGTCAAAATTACTCCGTTCTGTGCAATGCAACAGCACATGTGTTTTCTCTTCATTGCACAACCAAATAAAGTGCATCAATGCAATTTTGCATTTTCTCTTCAAAATAGCATACATGTTATCTTCATGCAGAGCAGAATGAATTTATCATTATGAATTTATGAATTTTTTTTTATGAATTTGACAATGCACTTAGTCGTTTTTTGAAAAATGGTGCACGCTCAGAAAAACGACTAAGTGTCAAAATTACTCCGTTTCAACCATGCGGTGTGTTTTTCTGCTCAAGCCGGAGAGAGTGCGAGGTAGGCGGAATGAAGTTATAAGGATGTTCCCCTCATGTGAATGCACTCCAAATGAACCATGCACTCAATTGACTGCTTTATGGCAGAAGTAACATCAAATTAAGTCACAGAGGAAACTTGTAAGTTTTAAATGGAATGAGTTATTTGTTATATGCTATGCAAAGCAACAAATTCATATCTTATATTTTGCTCTGTGCAATGCAACAGCACATGTGTTTTCTCTTCATTGCACAACGAAATAAAGTGCATCAATGCAATTTTGCATTATCTCTTCAAAATAGCATATATGTTAACTCCATGTACAGCAGAATGAATAATGCTGATACACTTAGTCGTTTTTCTTAAAAATGATGCACGCTCAGAAAAACGACTAAGTGTCAAAATTACTCCGTTCTGTGCAATGCAACAGCACATGTGTTTTCTCTTCATTGCACAACCAATTAAAGTGCATCAATGCAATTTTGCATTATCTCTTCAAAATAGCATACATGTTAACTCCATGCACAGCAGAATGACTAATGCTGATACACTTAGTCGTTTTTTGAAAAATGGTGCACGCTCAGAAAAACGACTAAGTGTCAAAATTACTCCGTTCTGTGCAATGCAACAGCACATGTGTTTTCTCTTCATTGCACAACGAAATAAAGTCCATCACTGCAATTTTGCATTATCTCTTCAAAATAGCATATATGTTAACTCCATGCACAGCAGAATGAATAATGCAGATACACTTAGTCGTTTTTCGGAAAAATGGTGCACGCTCAGAAAAACGACTAAGTGTCTAAATTTCTCTGTTCTAAGCAATGCAACTGCACACGTGTTTTCTCTTCATTGCACAACCAAATAAAGTGCATCAATGCAATTTTGCATTTTCTCTTCAAAATAGCATACATGTTGTCTCCATGCACATCAGAATGAATTTATGCTGATACACTTAGTCGTTTTTTGAAAAATGGTGCACGCTCAGAAAAACGACTAAGTGTCAAAATTACTCCGTTTCAACCATGCGGTGTGTTTTTCTGCTCAAGCCGGAGAGAGTGCGAGGTAGGCGGCATGAAGTTATAAGGATGTTCCCCTCATGTGAATGCGCTCCAAATGAACCATGCACTCAATTGACTGCTTTATGTCAGAAGTAACATCAAATTAAGTCACAGAGGAAACTTGTAAGTTTTAAATGGAATGAGTTATTTGTTATATGCTATGCAAAGCAACAAGTTCATATCTTATATTTTGCTCTGTGCAATGCAACAGCACATGTGTTTTCTCTTCATTGCACAACCAAATAAAGTGCATCAATGCAATTTTGCATTATCTCTTCAAAATAGCATACATGTTAACTCCATGCACAGCAGAATGACTAATGCTGATACACTTAGTCGTTTTTTGAAAAATGGTGCACGCTCAGAAAAACGACTAAGTGTCAAAATTACTCCGTTCTGTGCAATGCAACAGCACATGTGTTTTCTCTTCATTGCACAACGAAATAAAGTCAATCACTGCAATTTTGCATTGTCTCTTCAAAATAGCATATATGTTAACTCCATGCACAGCAGAATGAATAATGCAGATACACTTAGTCGTTTTTCGGAAAAATGGTGCACGCTCAGAAAAACGACTAAGTGTCTAAATTTCTCCGTTCTAAGCAATGCAACTAGACACGTGTTTTCTCTTCATTGCACAACCAAATAAAGTGCATCAATGCAATTTTATATTTTCTCTTCAAAATAGCATACATGTTGTCTCCATGCACATCAGAATGAATTTATGCTGATACACTTAGTCGTTTTTTGAAAAATGGTGCACGCTCAGAAAAACGACTAAGTGTCAAAATTACTCCGTTTCAACCATGCGGTGTGTTTTTCTGCTCAAGCCGGAGAGAGTGCGAGGTAGGCCATATGAAGTTATAAGGATGTTCCCCTCATGTGAATGCGCTCCAAATGAACCATGCACTCAATTGACTGCTTTATGTCAGAAGTAACATCAAATTAAGTCACAGAGGAAACTTGTAAGTTTTAAATGGAATGAGTTATTTGTTATATGCTATGCAAAGCAACAAGTTCATATCTTATATTTTGCTCTGTGCAATGCAACAGCACATGTGTTTTCTCTTCATTGCACAACGAAATAAAGTGCATCAATGCAAGTTTGCATTATCTCTTCAAAATAGCATATATGTTAACTCCATGTACAGCATAATGAATTAATGCTGATACACTTAGTCGTTTTTCTGAAAAATGGTGCACGCTCAGACAAACGACTAAGTGTCAAAATTACTCCGTTCTGTGCAATGCAACAGCACATGTGTTTTCTCTTCATTGCACAACCAAATAAAGTGCATCAATGCAATTTTGCAATATCTCTTCAAAATAGCATACATGTTAACTCCATGCACAGCAGAATGACTAATGCTGATACACTTAGTCGTTTTTTGAAAAATGGTGCACGCTCAGAAAAACGACTAAGTGTCAAAATTACTCCGTTCTGTGCAATGCAACAGCACATGTGTTTTCTCTTCATTGCACAACGAAATAAAGTCCATCACTGCAATTTTGCATTATCTCTTCAAAATAGCATATATGTTAACTCCATGCACAGCAGAATGAATAATGCAGATACACTTAGTCGTTTTTCGGAAAAATGGTGCACGCTTAGAAAAACGACTAAGTGGCTAAATTTCTCCGTTCTAAGCAATGCAACTGCACACGTGTTTTCTCTTCATTGCACAACCAAATAAAGTGCATCAATGCAATTTTGCATTTTCTCTTCAAAATAGCATACATGTTATCTCCATGCACATCAGAATGAATTTATGCTGATACACTTAGTCGTTTTTTCAAAAATGGTGCACGCTCAGAAAAACGACTAAGTGTCAAAATTACTCCGTTTCAACCATGCGGTGTGTTTTTCTGCTCAAGCCGGAGAGAGTGCGAGGTAGGCGGCATGAAGTTATAAGGATGTTCCCCTCATGTGATGCGCTCCAAATGAACCATGCACTCAATTGACTGTTTTATGTCAGAAGTAACATCAAATTAAGTCACAGAGGAAACTTGTAAGTTTTAAATGGAATGAGTTATTTGTTATATGCTATGCAAAGCAACAAGTTCATATCTTATATTTTGCTCTGTGCAATGCAACAGCACATGTGTTTTCTCTTCATTGCACAACCAAATAAAGTGCATCAATGCAATTTTGCATTATCTCTTCAAAATAGCATACATGTTAACTCCATGCACAGCAGAATGACTAATGCTGATACACTTAGTCGTTTTTTGAAAAATGGTGCACGCTCAGAAAAACGACTAAGTGTCAAAATTACTCCGTTCTGTGCAATGCAACAGCACATGTGTTTTCTCTTCATTGCACAACGAAATAAAGTCCATCACTGCAATTTTGCATTATCTCTTCAAAATAGCATATATGTTAACTCCATGCACAGCAGAATGAATAATGCAGATACACTTAGTCGTTTTTCGGAAAAATGGTGCACGCTTAGAAAAACGACTAAGTGGCTAAATTTCTCCGTTCTAAGCAATGCAACTGCACACGTGTTTTCTCTTCATTGCACAACCAAATAAAGTGCATCAATGCAATTTTGCATTTTCTCTTCAAAATAGCATACATGTTATCTCCATGCACATCAGAATGAATTTATGCTGATACACTTAGTCGTTTTTTGAAAAATGGTGCACGCTCAGAAAAACGACTAAGTGTCAAAATTACTCCGTTTCAACCATGCGGTGTGTTTTTTCTGCTCAAGCCGGAGAGAGTGCGAGGTAGGCGGCATGAAGTTATAAGGATGTTCCCCTCATGTGAATGCGCTCCAAATGAACCATGCACTCAATTGACTGCTTTATGTCAGACGTAACATCAAATTAAGTCACAGAGGAAACTTGTAAGTTTTAAATGGAATGAGTTATTTGTTATATGCTATGCAAAGCAACAAGTTCATATCTTATATTTTGCTCTGTGCAATGCAACAGCACATGTGTTTTCTCTTCATTGCACAACGAAATAAAGTGCATCAATGCAAGTTTGCATTATCTCTTCAAAATAGCATATATGTTAACTCCATGTACAGCATAATGAATTAATGCTGATACACTTAGTCGTTTTTCTGAAAAATGGTGCACGCTCAGAAAAACGACTAAGTGTCAAAATTACTCCGTTCTAAGCAATGCAACAGCACATGTGTTTTCTCTTCATTGCACAACCAAATAAAGTGCATCAATGCAATTTTGCATTTTCTCTTCAAAATAGCATACATGTTATCTTCATGCAGAGCAGAATGAATTCATCATTATGAATTTATGATTTTTTTTTTTATGAATTTGACAATGCACTTAGTCGTTTTTTGAAAAATGGTGCACGCTCAGAAAAACGACTAAGTGTCAAAATTACTCCGTTTCAACCATGCGGTGTGTTTTTCTGCTCAAGCCGGAGAGAGTGCGAGGTAGGCGGCATGAAGTTATAAGGATGTTCCCTCATGTGAATGCGCTCCAAATGAACCATGCACTCAATTGACTGCTTTATGTCAGAAGTAACATCAAATTAAGTCACAGAGGAAACTTGTAAGTTTTAAATGGAATGAGTTATTTGTTATATGCTATGCAAAGCAACAAGTTCATATCTTATATTTTGCTCTGTGCAATGCAACAGCACATGTGTTTTCTCTTCATTGCACAACGAAATAAAGTGCATCAATGCAATTTTGCATTATCTCTTCAAAATAGCATATATGTTAACTCCATGTACAGCATAATGAATAATGCTGATACACTTAGTCGTTTTTCTGAAAAATGGTGCACGCTCAGAAAAACGACTAAGTGTCAAAATTACTCCGTTCTGTGCAATGCAACAGCACATGTGTTTTCTCTTCATTGCACAACGAAATAAAGTCCATCACTGCAATTTTGCATTATCTCTTCAAAATAGCATATATGTTAACTCCATGCACAGCAGAATGAATAATGCAGATACACTTAGTCGTTTTTCGGAAAAATGGTGCACGCTCAGAAAAACGACTAAGTGTCTAAATTTCTCCGTTCTAAGCAATGCAACTAGCACATGTGTTTTCTCTTCATTGCACAACCAAATAAAGTGCATCAATGCAATTTTGCATTTTCTCTTCAAAATAGCATACATGTTGTCTCCATGCACATCAGAATGAATTTATGCATTGATTTATGAATTTTTTTTTTATGAATTTGATAATGCACTTAGTCGTTTTTTGAAAAATGGTGCACGCTCAGAAAAACGACTAAGTGTCAAAATTACTCCGTTTCAACCATGCGGTGTGTTTTTCTGCTCAAGCCGGAGAGAGTGCGAGGTAGGCGATATGAAGTTATAAGGATGTTCCCCTCATGTGAATGCGCTCCAAATGAACCATGCACTCAATTGACTGCTTTATGTCAGAAGTAACATCAAATTAAGTCACAGAGGAAACTTGTAAGTTTTAAATGGAATGAGTTATTTGTTATATGCTATGCAAAGCAACAAGTTCATATCTTATATTTTGCTCTGTGCAATGCAACAGCACATGTGTTTTCTCTTCATTGCACAACGAAATAAAGTGCATCAATGCAAGTTTGCATTATCTCTTCAAAATAGCATATATGTTAACTCCATGTACAGCATAATGAATTAATGCTGATACACTTAGTCGTTTTTCTGAAAAATGGTGCACGCTCAGAAAAACGACTAAGTGTCAAAATTACTCCGTTCTGTGCAATGCAACAGCACATGTGTTTTCTCTTCATTGCACAACGAAATAAAGTCCATCACTGCAATTTTGCATTATCTCTTCAAAATAGCATATATGTTAACTCCATGCACAGCAGAATGAATAATGCAGATACACTTAGTCATTTTTCTGAAAAATGGTGCACGCTC
>CM074312.1:534278-538572 GCA_037194245.1 Opsariichthys bidens | reverse complement strand
GGTTAGGGTTTGGGTAGGGTTAGGGTTGTAGTGTTAGGGGTTAGGGTAGGTTAGGGTTAGGGTGGTTAGGGTTAGTAGGGTTAGGGTTAGGTTTGTAGGGTTTTTGGGTTTAGGGTTGGGTTAGGGTTAGGGTTAGGGTTTGGGTTAGGTTATAGGACAAAAATTCAGAATCTGGCCTTCCATTTCCACTTCTCTGTTGGAGCAGCAAAAGCGCTACAGTAACAAATAAATTGGGTTACACCTTTATTTTAAGGTGTCTTTGTTACACTGTAATGGTATACATTTTAAGTACTGAATAATATTCAAGTAATCTACAAGTACTTACTGTAGGATTAGGATCGAAGGTTTGCGTTGGTTTAGGGTTAGTTGCGTGTAATTATGCATAATTTATAGTTTATTACTATCAGTACATGTAACTTACGTAACAATGACACGAGTAAAATAAAGTGTTAGCCCAAAATTGTACCCACCTCCACGTTGACCCTTGCGGATGGAGGTTCTGGTTCTAAGTCATGCCTTTCTTTTTTTTTTTTTTCTTCTCTTTTTTTTTGTATTCTTTTTTAGTTTCAACTTACTGCCAGATGCATAGGGCCCACAAGGTCCCGTTTTGGTTTATCACATTCCATAACAACATTGTTCCAGAACGATCCAAATTCCTTGTTAACATTCAAACGTAGAGTTGTTTCACCACTTGAATCTGATATTGGCTACATTTTAAATATCTCCCCTGTCCATTTTTATTCCCCCCTTTGTTCAGATGGATCAGATGGCGGGCGGCTCTGAGAGCGGTTCTGCTTCCTGCACTGATATTATAAGAACATGCCAGCAGCCTCAAGCACACACGAAACTGACTGAAAGAAAAAACCATCGCGAGGGGGCGCTAGGGCGCTTGCACAAATTTGTCCAGGACAAATGGTTTAAACGAGGTATACGTTTTGAAGATATATTGGATTTTTAAGTAATCTAAATATTTCAGCACAACTAACCCCTCAAAATCAATTCATATCATTCATCATTTTGTTACATTACTTTAGAAAGACGGTCAATACACTCTTAGTGTCCGCTGTGTTTTGGAGATGGAACCGTATATGTGCAGAATCTACCATGGTGTCATCAAAACGTGCAATGTGTTGCAGCAACATTGCCCTGCAGGTAACATACACATGAAGTAAAGTGTCATGAACTTTTATTTTATTGAGAAAAAAAAATTTTTTTCCAAGCTTCCATCATTTGTTTAGAATGGCAAGAAGACATTTTACAAAAGTGATTCCAGGTGAGTGGTGGTTAACATTGCTTCACCAATGTTATATTTTAACATGAACAACTGCAAGAATGTACTTCAGGAGGTTTTTTAACTGCAGACAAGAGGACATGTTTTTTTGTTTTTTCTTTCCAATTTGCAGAAATTGCCACATTTCCATTCACAGTAGCTCATGAAATCCCTGCGAGGTACACTCAGGTCTCCACACAACGTCACGCCGGTCAAAATGTTCTCTGAAGCCAGGCGGACCCATTCATTTTTTTGTTGTAGTTGTTTTTTTTTGTTAAGATATATTCTTGGTTTTTTTTTTAAGGATTTTTTTTTTTTTAATTTTAAGAGATATAAAGGTTTTTTTTTATTTTTAATGTAAAGAGTTTAATAAAAACTGATTTACATTTAAAGAAACGGGTTTTGTTTTTTATCAATGAATCATTATTCAGTCGTTTCAGAATCCGAATGAGTTTTATTGCCGAGGTATGTTCACATATACTAGGAATTTGGTTTTAGTGACAGAAGCTCCACAGTGCAACAGAGTGACAGTGACAAGACAGATAAAAAGAACAATAGCAACTGGATACAGAAGTGATATAGACAATTTGTACATACAGTTTGGTGCGCAGATTTGAAAAATAAGTGTTGAGAAAATAATACTGTAATAGTTGTGAGCGGCGCGTTGTCGTTCCGTGTTTTGTCCCAAAAAATTGCTCTGAGATGAATAATGTCATAATCAATGAAATATATCACACACACACACACACACACACATGTTATGTTTTGCTATCAAAGTGAGGACACTTTCCATAGGCGTCATGGTTTTTTGTACTGTACAAACTGTAGTAGGGGAGACATTCTGTTCCCTTGTACAACTACTCCTACTCACTAAACCTACCCATCACAGATAAAAACATTCTGCATTTTATTAACATTTTTAATTAAACATTTGAAATGTGGCCATGCCCAGGTCAAAAGGTCACAGAACAGCTCATTTCATCCGAGTGTGAATTTCTGCTAAGGTTTCCGCATCCCATAGCAGTTTCTAACACATGTAGTTGAAAGTGTTGTCCCACTAGAGGGCGACTTTGGGCTATGTTTAGGGGTAGGGTTAGGGTTATAGGGACAAAAACGATTCTGTCCCAAACCCCCCCCCAATATCTTGGGTTCTGTAGTTTCTTCATAAGATTCACTGAACGTTCATCGCGTTTTAGAGGACGATTATTGAGGGTGCAACTCAGATGACGAACGGGTGCATTTCGAACAGCGAATTGACTCTGAAGAGGATATAAGTTTCCGGGGTAAGTTGTTTAGTGTTATATAACTCTTTTTCTGATAATATAGAACGCATTTTCATACAACAGTACATTTAGCCTAGTTTGGGACTTTTGTAATATTTTTTCGCTCAAGATTTTGTGTTATCTATGATCGTGATTCCAGAGCGAATATATTTTATATTCTTATATATTCTTTTAGTATTATTTTATATATTTTATATATCATGCAATAATACGGCCTCTGTGCCTAATACAGATGTTTGTGAATGCAGGTGTAAATGTTTTGAAATGCACTAAATAGGTGCGATCTATACTGCCCATCAACAGATCCAATACTTGCCATTGTTCAAGCTTTTTATTTTTTGCTGCTGCAGAAAATAAAAAACAGTTTCAAGACACCCCTGGTGGAGAACACTTTTCAACTGCATGTGTTAAAAGTAGGGATATAGGGACAAATACGAATCTGTCACCCCTCAGTTTTGTCACCCCCCCAATATCTTGGGTTCTGTACGTGCTAGAGAGCTGAAATTTGGTTTATATACTAATTAGGGGACGGGGAGACAATTGCACATGGTTTGGGAGCTGTAGCGCCACCAGGTGTCGAGATATGGTATTGTACCCCCCCCCCCCCCTTATTTTTGATTTAATGGGTTTAGGTTTAGGGTTAGGGTTAGATATATCCAATATTTCCAATTATTTATTTATTTCCATTTATGTCCAATTATTTCCATATTAGGGTTAGGGTTAGGGGTTAGGTTAGGGCTAGGTTAGGGTTAGGGTTAGGGTTAGGATATAGGGTTAGGTTAGGGTTAGGTTAGGGTTAGGTTAGCTTAGGGTTAGGGTTAGGGTTGGGTTAGGGTTAGGGTTAGGGTTTGGGTTAGGCTAGGGTTAGGGTTAGGGTTAGGGTTAGGGTTAGGGTTTAGGGTTAGGGTTAGCATATAGGGTTAGGGTTAGGGTTAGGTTAGGGTTAGGTTAGCTTAGGGTTAGGGTTAGGGTTAGGGTTGGGTTAGGGTTAGGGTTTGGGTTAGGCTAGGGTTAGGGTTAGGGTTAGGGTTAGGGTTTAGGGTTAGGGTTAGGGTTAGGGTTAGGGGTTAGGGTTAGGGTTAGGGTTAGGTTAAGGGTTAGGGTTAGGGTTAGGTTAGGTTAGGGTTAGGGTTAGGGTTAGGGTTTAGGGTTAGGGTTAGGGTTAGGGTTAGGGTTAGGGTTAGGATTATAGGGACAAATACGAATCTGTCACCCCTCAGTTTTGTCACCCCCCCAATATCTTGGGTTCTGTACGTGCTAGAGAGCTGAAATTTGGTTTATATACTAATTAGGGGACGGGGAGACGATTGCACATGGTTTGGGAGCTGTAGCGCCACCAGGTGTCGAGATATGGTATTGTCCCCCCCCCCTTATTTTTGATTTAATGGGTTAGGTTTAGGATTAGGGTTAGATATATCCAATATTTCCAATTATTTATTTATTTCCATTTATGTCCAATTATTTCCATATTAGGGTTAGGGTTAGGGTTAGGGTTAGGGTTAGGGTTAGGTTAGGGTTAGGGTTAGGTTTAGGTTAGGGTTAGGGTTAGGGTTAGGATATAGGGTTAGGGTTAGGGTTAGGGTTAGGTTAGGGTTAAGTTAGGGTTAGGGTTAGGGTTAGGGTTGGGTTAGGGTTAGGGTTAGGGTTTGGGTTAGGGTTAGGGTTAGGGTTTGGGTTAGGTTATAGGGACAAAAACGAATCTGGCCTTCCATTTCCACTTCCTGTTGGAGCAGCAAAGCGC
>CM074312.1:519278-521778 GCA_037194245.1 Opsariichthys bidens | reverse complement strand
GATGGAACCGTATATGTGCAGAATCTACCAGGGTGTCATCAAAACGTGCAATGTGTGCAGCAACATTGCCCTGCAGGTAACATACACATGAGTAAAGGTCATGAACTTTTATTTATTGAGAAAATCCAAGCTTCCATCATTTGTTTAGAATGGCAAGAAGACATTTTACAAAAGTGATTCCAGGTGAGTGGTGGTTAACATTGCTTCACCAATGTTATATTTAACATGAACAACTGCAGAATGTACTTCAGGAGGTTTTACTGCAGACAAGAGCATGTTTTTTTGTTTTCTTTCCAATTTGCAGAAATGCCACATTTCCATTCACAGAGCTCATGAAATCCTGCGAGGACACTGGTCCCACACGTCACGCCGGTCAAAATGTTCTCGAAGCCGGCGGACCCATTCATTTTTTTGTTGTAGTTGTTTTTTGTTAAGATATATTCTTGGTTTTTTTTAAGGATTTTTTTTTTTTAATTTTAAGAGATATAAAGGTTTTTTTATTTTAATGTAAAGAGTTTAATAAAACTGATTTAATTTAAAGAAACGGGTTTGTTTTTTATCAATGAATCATTATTCAGTCGTTTCAGAATCCGAATGAGTTTTATTGCCAGGTATGTTCACATATACTAGGAATTTGTTTTAGTGACAGAAGCTCCACAGTGCAACAGAGTGACAGTGACAAGACAGATAAAAAGAACATACAACTATACAATATAGACAATTTGTACATACAGTTTGGTGCGCAGATTTGAAAAATAAGTGTTGAGAAAATAATCTGTAATAGTTGTGCGTTCCGTGTTTGTCAATTGCTCATGAGATGAATAATGTCATAATCAATGAAATATATCACACACACACACACACACACATGTTTGTTTTGCTATCAAAGTGAGGACATTCCATAGGCGTCATGGTTTTTGTACTGTACAAACTGTACATTCTGTTCCCTTACACTACTCCTACTCCTAAACCTACCCATCACAGAAAACATTCTGCATTTTTACATTTTTAATTAAACATTTGAAATGTGGCCATGCCCAGGTCAAAAGTCACAGAACAGCTCATTTCCATCCGAGTGTGAATTTCTGTTAAGGTTTCCGCATCCATAGCAGTTTCTAACACATGTAGTTGAAAGTGTTGTCCACTAGAGGGCGACTTTGAGCTATGTTAGGGGTAGGGTTAGGGTTATAGGGACAAAAACGATTCTGTCACCCTCCCCCCAATATCTTGGGTTCTGTAGTTTCTTCATAAGATTCACTGAACGTTCATCGCGTTTTGAGGACGATTGCAACTCAGATGACGAACGGGTGCATTTCGAACAGTGAATTGACTCTGAAGAGGATATAAGTTTGGGGTAAGTTGTTTAGTGTTATATAACTCTTTTTCTGATAATATAGAACGCATTTTCATACTACATTTAGCCTAGTTTGGACTTTTGTAATATTTTTCGCTCAGTTTTGGTTATCTATGATGTGATTCAGAGCGAATATAATTTATATTCTTATATATTCTTTTATATTATTTTATATATTTTATATATCATGCAATAATACGGCCTTGTGCCTAATACAGATGTTTGTGAATGCAGGTGTAAATGTTTGAAATGCACTAAATAGGTGCGATCTATACTGCCCATCAACAGATCCAATACTTTGCCATTTTCAAGCTTATTTGCTGCTGCAGAAAATAAAAAACAGTTTCAAGACACCCCCTGGTGGAGTACACTTTCAACTGCATGTGTTAAAAGTAGGGATATAGGGACAAATACGAATCTGTCACCCCTCAGTTTTGTCACCCCCCCAATATCTTGGGTTCTGTACGTGCTAGAGAGCTGAAATTTGGTTTATATACTAATTAGGGGACGGGGAGACAATTGCACATGGTTTGGGAGCTGTAGCGCCACCAGGTGTCGAGATATGGTATTGTACCCCCCCCCCCCCCCTTATTTTTGATTTAATGGGTTAGGTTTAGGGTTAGGGTTAGATATATCCAATATTTCCAATTATTTATTTATTTCCATTTATGTCCAATTATTTCCATATTAGGGTTAGGGTTAGGGTTAGGGTTAGGGGTTAGGGTTAGGGCTAGGTTAGGGTTAGGGTTAGGGTTAGGATATAGGGTTAGGTTAGCTTAGGGTTAGGGTTGGGTTAGGGTTAGGGTTTGGGTTAGGCTAGGGTTAGGGTTAGGGTTAGGGTTAGGGTTTAGGGTTAGGGTTAGGGTTAGGGGTTAGGGTTAGGGTTAGGGTTAGCATATAGGGTTAGGGTTAGGGTTAGGGTTAGGTTAGGGTTAGGTTAGCTTAGGGTTAGGGTTAGGGTTAGGGTTGGGTTAGGGTTAGGGTTTGGGTTAGGCTAGGGTTAGGGTTAGGGTTAGGGTTTAGGGTTAGGGTTAGGTGTTAGGGTTAGGGTTAGGGTTAGGGGTTAGGGTTAAGGGTTAGGGTTAGGGTTAGGTTAGGGTTAGGGTTAGGGTTAGGGTTTAGGGTTAGGGTTAGGGTTAGGGTTAG
>CM074312.1:509278-511778 GCA_037194245.1 Opsariichthys bidens | reverse complement strand
TGATCTTAAGAAGAGGATCTATGACCTCTGGAAGCATCTCTTTCAATAGCTTAGTCGGTATAGGGTCTAACATACATGTTGTAGATTTTGATGATTTAACAAGTTTAGACAATTCTTCCTTTCCTATAGCAGCGAATGAATGGAATTTTTCCTCAGGGATACAACAACCCACTGTCAGATGTGATACTGTAGTAGACAGTTGCATGGCTATAATTTTCTCTCTAATGTTGTCAATCTTGCAAGTAAAGAAGTTCATAAAGTCATTACTGCTGTGCTGTTTGGAAACATCAGAAGTTGAGGCTGTATTTCTTGTTAATGTAGCCACTGTATTAAATAAATACTTAGGGTTGTGTTTATTTTCTTCTAAAAGATTTGAAAAATAAGCAGATCTAGCGGTTTTTACAGCCTTTCTGTACTCCATCATTTTCTCTCTCCATGAAATCCGAAAAACTTCTAGTTTTGAATTCTTCCAGCTGCGCTCCAGTTTTCTGGATGCTCTCTTAAGGGCCCGAGTGTGCTCGTTATACCATGGCGTTGGACTAATATCCTTAATCTTTTTTAAGCGCAAAGGAGCGACAGAGTCTAGAGTGTTCGAAAAGAGAGCGTCAATAGTTTCTGTTGCAACATCGAGTTCTTCTAAGCTGTCTGGTTTGCTAAGTTGATGAAACTGATCAGGAAGATTATTTATAAAGCAATTTTTAGTGGTAGAAGTGATGGTTCTAACATATTTATGGCAGACAGGCGGTTTTCCAGCCTTGGATAAATGTAGCATGCATGAGACTAGATAATGATCTGAGACGTCATCGCTCTGCTGCAGAATTTCAACGGCATCAATATCGATTCCATGTGACAATATTAGATCTAGAGTATGATTACGACAATGAGTTGGTCCTGATACGTGTTGTCTAACTCCAATAGAGCTTAGAATATCTGTTAATGCCAATCCCAAAGCGTCTTTTTCATTATCTACATGTATATTAAAATCACCAACAATAAGGACTTTATCCACAGCCAGTACTAACTCCGATAGAAAATCAGCAAATTCTTTGATAAAATCTGTATGGTGCCCTGGTGGCCTGTATACAGTAGCCAACACAAATTTCAAATGAGATTTGTCACTTACATTATATAACATTACATAGAGCACCATCACTTCAAAAGAGATATATTTGAAAGACTTTTGAGTAATACTGAAGATATTACTATAGATTACAGCAACACCTCCCCCTTTACCTTTCTGACGAGGTTCGTGTTGATAATAGTAACCTTGAGGGCTAGACTCATTTAAAGTAATGTAATCGTCTGGTTTTAGCCAGGTTTCTGTCAAACACAGCACATCTAGGTTATTTTCTGTGATAATATCATTTACAATAAGTGCTTTTGAAGAAAGGGATCGAATATTCAGCAACCCAAGCTTTATCATTTTGTTATCTTTATAATCTCTTTTTACTAGTTGTTGAACATCAATTAAATTATCACCCGTAAATGGGTTTGGAAGTTTTCTGTATTTATTAGTTCGGGGTACAGACACAGTCTCTATCTGATGATATCTAGGTGAAAGAGTCTCTATGTGTTGGGATTTATCTGAATTCTGTGACGTGAGACAGCTAGCAGACGGTCGGTTTAGCCAGTCTGTCTGCTTCCTGACCTGGGCCCCAGTTAGTCAAGGTTGAGCTCTAAGACTATGTGCCATATTACTAGAGAGAAGAGCAGCACCACCCCAGGAGGGATGAATACCATCTCTTTTCAACAGGTCAGGTCTGCCCCAAAAACTTTTCCAATTGTCTATGAAACCTATATTATTCTGTGGACACCACTTAGACAGCCAGCCATTGAGTGATGATAGTCTGCTAATTATCTCATCACTCCTACGAGCAGGAAGGGGTCCAGAAAAAATTACAGTGTCTGACATCATACGTGCGATTTCACACACCTCTTTAATGTTAATTTTGGTGATTTCCGACTGGCGAAGTCGGACATCATTAGCGCCGACGTGAATAACAATCTTAGAGTATTTACGATTAGCATTAGCCAGCACTTTTAAATTTGCTTTGATATCAGGCGCTCTGGCTCCCGGCAAACATGTGACTATGGTGGCTGGTGTCTCTATTTTCACGTTCCGTGTAATAGAATCGCCAATAACTAGGGCACTTTCAACAGGATTCTCAGCGGGTGCGTCACTGAGTGGGGAGAACCTGTTTGATGTTCTAATCGGAACGGAAGAGTGGTGTTTTTTAACACGACTAGGCCGCCTCACGGTCACCCAGTTGCCCTGCTGCACGGGCTCTACAGCCGGAACCGAACAATGTACGGAGTTCACTAGGCTAGTCGCATCCAAAACAGTATCTGAAGCCCTTGCATTCTTACTATCCTCAGTTAAAGTTTGGATGCGTGTCTCTAATTCTAAGATTTTCTCTGTCAGCCTGACTATTTCCCTACATTTATGACATGTGAATCCTTCATCGCTGACAGAAAAAGCTAAACTATGCATGTGACAGGC